>PNEQ01026459.1:0-24059 GCA_003012365.1 Medauroidea extradentata | reverse complement strand
AAAGATGCGAACCGCGAGGCACTAAGAATGAAGTCTTAAGACGAGCCGGGTGTGTGTGGACTCGGGAGGACAGGTGTCGGGATCTTCGTCGTCGGGTTTGTAAGGACGGTGGACAGCGAGCTCGGGGTCACCGGTGGGTGGACTTTTCGGGTGATCGCGGCCGGTACCTGCAACATAATTAACGTCGTGACCGATCAAAGGCCGCCGGAGGAAGCACCTATTATTTTCGTCGAAAGAAACTTTAAGTATCTACCTCTCGTGACGCAACCCGCAGTGCGTGAGTCCCTTAGGCCGATTAAAAAAGAATATCCTTTGTTATTTTATTTCAATTAGAGCTAGCCGGGCATACTACAACATTGCTTAATACGAACCCAATCATCCAGCATTAATTACGTAAGAGACAGAGCAGCGACACCTCTTATTAATACCAAACGCGGGTCCCGAACGCGAGCATACCAACAACAACAGAAATCGTCGCATTCTTTTTTGTAGGTACTTGTAAAATTTCGCGACAACACTTTAAATATTTGCGACGTTTTTGTAGAGATTCACTGAATAGAGTCGAGATTCATTTAGAAACATTTTGTTTTGAAGGTACGAAATATAACAGTGCATACAGAATAATGGAAAATTGCATGTTAATATTTTGGGGAAAAATAATCCTCCTATTTAGAGGAACAAATGATTTTGTGTGAGCATATGTCTGAAATGTGCCATTTCTGCAGTACAGTTCACAGTACATTATGTGCAGCGCATAGCGAGCAGACTGGATCGTGTTGTAGGATGCTATTGCAGCAATTATTGCTAATTATATAACAGACGAGTTGTATTTAATTGGACTGTATAGGCTTTGCTCGACGTAGCATTCCATAGTAGAGGTGATTCGGGATAAAGTGATCGCTCAAAAAGGCCGTAATTAATTTTTTTTCCCGCCAGTTTATATCTTTCCGCTGTATGTAAACATAAACATTTCTAAGTGATTGTATTTACATAGGCTTGCACAATGTTAACATATTTTGCAATTCACTGTTCCAATAAATGTTATCTACCAAATCTACTCATTAAATGCACGCTATACTCAATAGTAATGATAGTTGTAAATGCCTACGAGTTAAAGTCTTGTATACCGTATTTCCTTAATGCGTGAAACAGGGAAAAATGCTGTTACTAATTCCAGGTATTCAGGCTAGTGTTCGTAAAACGTAACAGTTCATAGATTACCAATAGGCGTATTTTTGCGGTTGAATTGGTAACGGCACCTGTGTACAGAGCATTTTTGCGCTCCTGTTTACAACAGTGTTTGCAAACATGCTGCAGACAGGCTGGGGTGTTTGCACGTTTCTGGCAACCGATGGATGAGGACGGTTACAGGGTTTGTTCACAGGATATTTACCTTTACCATTATTTCCTGTTTTATCTAGAATAAATATGTAATCAAAACAAACTGCATTTATGCACAATATGGACGAGAATTAAAGTTATTTAAAAGATAAATGACGCAATATTAATTTTTCATTTTATGCACCTTTCGTTCTACAATTTATTATGTTGTGCATGTAAAAATATAGTGACAGCAGTTTATTTTCCAGCAAACTTATTCGTGAAGAAGTGTTTTGCTTTATACAGTCCAATTCTATTCCTGATAAGGCATTAGAAAATACATAATTTCGTAACTCTGTTACAGTTGCATTAAAAGTAATCTGCCTTATCAATAAACTTTGCTAGAAGAGATTCTCAAATATGCTGCATTGTTGTAGTGAAACGTTTGCGTTCCCCGCAAGACCGATGCGTTGCTTTCCAAATTAAATTTATAATTCGTTTTATTATTTCGTTTAGGGGCGATAATATGTTACACTTCCTATCTCAGATACAGTAATTTCGGAAAGTACTATGCCAGCAATGTTCTATCTATTTAAGTATTTGAAATAATATCTGCACTGTAAGTACAAATACAAAACTTACGTGTATTTAAGCAGAAATAAATTTTAGCTAGTTTATCATTAAATAAAATAATCACGTACTTTTAAATATGTTATAAAAACCGAGAATGGTATTTTAATAAAATTTAGACTTTTCATAGATTTGTTGTGTTCATTAGACTACACTTATAATTTACGAGAATAATTGTCATACAATACAAATATTGTTTCAATCCCTGAATAAATTTTACTTTATCAGAGTAAACTTGAATAAATATATTTTATAAATTACGTTTTATTATAATTAAACCATATCCAGCGATTTATTTCGGTGAGCATAAATCGTCGAATATCTTCCTTCATTCGTATATCGTTATTGGCAGCACATAAAGGTTATTTGGTATAAATTACTTAGAAAATTATTAAAAACATGCAAATTTAACTATTGACCCAATAATTCAACCGTCTTAAACGCAAAATTTTTAAAGGATTAGAAAAGAAAAATAGAAACGTACTTGGCATTATTAATGTGCAAGTGTTCTACTCACTCTGACATAAACAATAAATATATATATATATATATATATATATATATATATATATATATATATATATATATATGTGTGTGTGTGTGTACAACAGAATGCTTTCACACACATTCTGTATTCACTGGCATTTATGAAATCAAATATTCAGTCAGAAGGCTTCAAACACGAGCTTTCTGAGAGTTGAAAACAACAAATATAAATAAACTTTGGAT
Source organism: Medauroidea extradentata (assembly GCA_003012365.1). Classification (NCBI taxonomy): domain Eukaryota; kingdom Metazoa; phylum Arthropoda; class Insecta; order Phasmatodea; family Phasmatidae; genus Medauroidea; species Medauroidea extradentata. The sequence continues at coordinate 21,380 of PNEQ01026459.1, read as the reverse complement.
CACTCAGCAGTTCGTCGAAACTCAAATTACAAAACTCTGTTATTTGACTGCTCTCTTAGGGATTCAGGAAACTTTCTATCATAGGAAGCAATTTCCTATTGGTTTTTGTACAGCTTCTCAGGAAGTTCCAATTACAGCCGTAACACATTTATAAAAAGGCATCTGTGGCACACCAAAATATAACTTTCGTTTGTATGACATAAACAGGGCTATGAAATTTCAGCTATATAGCAGTGAATGAGGACAGAGCAGTTGTGAAAATGTTGCAAATTGGTGCAAGATGAAGCTACAGAATTTTGATTGGTACATCATAATAAATAAGGTCCCCTGTTTTTCGAGAAAAGAATTTTGCCTCACTTTGTTTCCGTGCCTTACGTGCACATCTGCAGTTCTACTTCGTGGTCAGTGATTGGATATTTTAACTATATCGAGCCGTGCGATTCTACCGGCAAATCACATACGTGTGGTGTTGCAGGAATATTATTGTAATTGGCTCAGACAAATGAGATAAGACTCCTCACGTATACACGCTGCCAATAACCATGAAGCAGAACTTCAGATATGCACGTAAAACACTGAAACAAACTGGGACAAAATTCTTTTCGCGAAAAATAGTGGTCCCTAATAATAAAACAATAAATTCCAACGAGAATACGTCAAATACGGTACTGTTAGTTTTTTTGACACTTGTATTTTAATGTCTGTAAAACCACATGCTATAGATTGTTTACGGTAAATTAAGCACTTTTTAAACAGTAGCGACTTTCTTCCACTCTGCCAGTTTGTATCTTTCCACCCCTTTTTAGTATAAACATAATTTAGTAATGTAATAATAATTGTGCTGAACTTAACGGCAGTAAAAAGTTTACTTTTCATGCTAAAATAAAATACTGATTTTATTATTCTTAATGAAATGACCTCTCACCTCCCACACAAGCAATCCAGGCTGGATCACAGGCGGGTACGTGCTTGAAATTTTCGCACGTGGGGAATAGGGCGGATGTTGCTGTAAGTAGATGGGTTTTCATGGGGTTCTCCAGTTCCCCTTCCTTTCTCATTCCGTCGCTTCTACATACTCATTTCACCTCACCTCAAACGTCCTTTGGGCCGGAGTGGCGACAGGCATGTCTTGCTATAGCTAGAGCCCACGATTTTTGGTGAAAATAATTCTGCAACAATTTGTTTCAATGCCTTATGTGCACACCTGCAGCCGTGCTTCGTGGTCAGTGATTGGCTGCTTGTAACTCTCAGCGTCTCGGGGTTTTACCCACAAATCAAAGACGTGTGGTGTCGCAGTAAACATATTGTGATCGGCACAGTCAAATGACTGACGCCACTTCACAATGGCACTCTGCCAATAACTAGAGACCTGAAAAATTCGCGCTTTCTTTTATGCGCAAGCTAGAATTCCAGAAATTATAGTTCTGTATCACATTCACGAGTGACCGTTGACTTACCCGTCACTTCTTGGAAGTAGCTGAGCCAATAATACAACTGTAGCTGAATACAGGCACATTTCACAGTGTCAGCGAGCAGCTAATAAACAGCTGTTGTCTGCACGATTTCACAAATATTCTTGGACGTTAGCCTACAGGTCAGTGAACCCGCGGATTTTTCCGACCTCTACCAATAACCGTACACTGTAAAAAATTTTTTTCCGTCGATTTACAGAATTTCCGGTAAAAAATTCTCCAGATACCTCCGTGAATTCACGGAATCTTAGTTCTTAATCCAACAGAAGTTTCCGTAAAACAGTTTCGTCACACGGAACCGAGCCATATTTACATGTATATAATGCTACAATTGTATTTATACAGATTTGCAGATTTATCGGTGATGTTATTAAAATATAACCGTAATATTTACGTCTGTGTAACTTATAAATTTTCGATTTTTTGGTGCAAGTGTCCGCAGCAGACTTACGGACATATTACGTATGATTCCGTACTGTATATTTACTGCAGACATTTCCGTATTTTACTTTTACGGACACTATTTCCGTATATTAACGGTATATTTCCGTTAAAATTTATCACGGTGTACATGAGAGTATTTCAAGTGATACTGAATGCTGGTGAAATGTTTCGGTATGTTACTAAGGAGTACTAAACGACAGTTGTTAAAAAATCCCTAAAAAAATTTGGTGGCACTGTTAAAAATAATTTTCGCTGTTTTACGGAGAAGTGCTGGTAAAAAATTCTCCAGAAGTGTCCGTTAATTTACGGAAGGCAACTAGCTCCACTTATGGAAACTCGCATATTTACGTGACTTCTTTAGGATGCAGGCGCATTAATGCGTTCGGTTATTTATTTAGTTCCTTCTAGTAGTTTTTCATGTGTTTAATTAATGAAACACTATTACTTATAACTGTGTTACAAAATAACGTTTACGTTAGTTAAACAGACGTTTCCGTAAAATTGCCCGTAAATTTACGGAAATTTTTAACAGTGTACATAGGGACCCTGTTTTTCGCGAAAATAATTTTGCCCCAGTTTATCTTAATGCCCTACGTGCACATCTGCGATTCTGCTTCATGGTTATTGGCAGAATGTCTGTGTTAAGAACCGTATCTCATTTGTCTGAGCCAATTACAAAAACTTTCCTACAACACCACACGTATGTGATTTGCCGGTAGAATCTCAAGGCTCATGACAGTTAAAATATTATCTAATCGCCAACCACGAAGCAGAACTGCAGATGTGCACGTAAGGCACGGAAACATATATATATATATATATATATATATATATATATATATATATATATATACACACACATACACACACACTCACACACACGCTTACACCCACATACAAGATAGCCTGTTGCAAACGCAAAATAAGCACACTAAGCAAATCCCGGAATACATTGGTGAAAAATGTGTGAAGAATACGTTAGTGGCAAAATTGTGTACGATGACATTTTGCGTGCACAATGTTGCAACACTGCACGTCGATAGCGCCCTCTAGCGCTCCACGTCCACTTATTACTTTATGTACGTTACGTCAAGAAAACATAGAATCATAGTTGGACTGATCGGGATTCTAACTTGCACTCGTAATATGCAGGTCAGAACAGTAGTAGTAAGATAAGTAAGCTATCTGGGAGCGCAAGACTACAGTGCTGTGTTGCCATGTTGTGCATGTGAAATATGATCGTACAAAATTTTTCCACAAACATTATCGTCTCCAATTTATCGCAGGATTCGCGTGATGTGCTTGCCATGTGTTAGTTTTTGGACACTCTGTATACAGTATACCGTCGTGAGACAGGTTAGTTTTACCCTTTTGAGATGATTGTCTAAAGACGATTCGAGTCCCAACACCGAACTTCAGACCCATAGTGTACCACGGAGTGCACAGTGGTGTCCTGCAACACCCAATGATGTGGTTCACAAGGCCTCTGTGCGGCGACCTGCGTCCAGGCAGGCCTCCTAGTATGATTAATTGTTGAGCCTTTCGGCCCAAGGGACTCTATATAGTTATCGTTTCTTTGTCAGAGGAGATTCTGACTAGGAGGTGTCCAGGCATAATCCCACGGCTGGTAGCATCACACCACCGGTCTCTCGGCCGTGTGCGTGAACCAGCGGCCCATAACTGCGGTTCCTCTCGTACTGAGCAGGAATTCTGGTACAACGACAATGTGCTTGCCATGTGTTCGTTTTTAGACACTCTGTATACAATATATATGTATATATATATATACACACACATATATATACATGATTTCCAGAAACAGGCTACTGACACGTGTGCATCCTGTCTACAGCTTGGCTACTGCTCCACTGAATGGTCAGTTTTACAGCTGTAAAAGTGGTAGCGTGGGAGTCCGTGAATATTAAGGTACAAGACTGCTCTTCGTTCGCAGTCTTCAAAGAAACATCGACCCAATCGTTAGAGCAATTAACTTGTACATCAATTGGAAATCTAACATCATTACAAATGAATACAAAAAATTTCCTGTTCTCTAGCAACTCCTCATACACACGAGACTTAGGGCGCGGTACAGAGCAATTTTTATCATCTTATTTTATTTTTTAGTTGTACCAGATATTTTTTTCTTATTTTAGACACAAAATTTGACAAAAATTTGCATTTATGAAAATTTTTTATTTCTCATAGTTTTCGCGTAATGGTTTGTTAAAGTCAAAATTTTTATATTCCCGTTTTAAGGACTGCACTAAAACTAACTGATACATCAAACTGAAAAAAAAAAAATCGCAGTGGATAAAGACGTTGCAGGCTACCATTTTACGTACAAGGAAAAGAAGAATAAATACTTTTTGTACTTAAATAAAAATGCTGAAATTTAAAACATAAATTAAAAAGTTCTATATTTTTATTTTTAAATACAAAAATATTTTATTTTGGGATTTAACATACCTGAAATTGTAGACTGCAACATCGCTATTCACTGTGAATTTTTCTTTTTGGTAAGTGAGTTGGTTTTATTGTCGTCCTTAAAACGAAACATGCAAATTGTATCATTTACGAGTCGTTACGCAAAAACTTTTTGTTAGATAAAAAAAAATGTATAAGAGCAAAATTTAGCCTCATATTGTTTCTTAAACAAAGAAAAAATATCTGATACAAACATAAAAGTAAAAACATGGTGATGAAAATTGCTGTACACCGTTGCCTTAATTCCTATAACGAGATAGAGAACGTATACCTTGTATTTCCTAAACTTTAGGTACTGTTCACGTCACTACCAACTTGTCTCATTACTGAACTATTAATGATTTGAATTTTATCGTGTAAGGAGGGACGGAAACTGTACGATATTGTCAGTTTACGTGTCATAAATACGGTAAAAACAAGTTTGAAAATGTGACATTCACATCAGTTTCTGCTTTCTCAGGGACGGTAAATACGTTCATTAAATTCGCAGTTTTATAGTTTTAAACTTACATAAATAGCTCTCTGAAGTTCAACTTCTTTCTCGTAGTTAAAGGAAAGTAAATTTTTCCAACTAAAATTAATTGCTCTCTTCAGCTGTGTTCGAAAAACCCCTTTCTACGCCGGTGTTGATCAAAGAAACTTTCTGAAGCGTATATCATGTCGTGCACCAAACTCTGTGCTAACTTCCAGCAAGGGCAGACCGTTTAACGTAATTACAAATTAATTTGTCGGTCATGGGCTAAAGCGTGATTCACCCTCAAAGTTTTCAGCAACTCCACGACTCGGGTAATCATGCAAATTGTCTACAGAGTATTTATGAAGAGGGAGAGAACTACATGTAACGGAATACGCAGAAAGCTACTGTGCTGTGCATAAAAACTGAGACGTGCAAAACTGAATTTAACGTTCTTCCTACCATTGTACATACAGTCAAGCATATCTTTTTTTAATTCATAGTATTAACTCTAACAAACAAAAACAATATGCATTCAGAAATTGTGGTACGATATTCTTTTTTAAAAGAAAATACTCAGTATTCATTAACCACAATTGTGTGTGTTTGTTCTGATACTAATTACTATTCAGTTTCAAATATTCAAACAGACCATTCTTTGTTTCAAATATGATATGAATACTGGCAGTTGTCCTTATATATTTGCTATTGTCGTGTACTGCATTGCGCAAGCTATTTTTCAAATAAATTTCTGGTGGAATATCCAGAAAGGGTCCTATTGAGATAACAACAGATTAATCGTTTCTTAAATCCTCTTGATAATTAGTAATTTCCTATCATTTTCCACGGAATTTGGTGTTTAAGGTTAGAATCGACATTTTATATTATATTAATTTTTTTTCCAACTTGATTACATATTTTGTCAATTTTTTATTTTGTACTAGTTGTCTGGGATATCGTCAATATTATTTTTCAAAACTTAAATTAAGGTTTTACACGAACCCTTGACACATAAAACAATTCTCAAAATTAAAAAAGAAAAATAAATAACCAAAATAAAGAATAGTTTCACATTATTGTTGGCACTTGAATGTGTCGAGTAAACGCTACGTAAACAAAATAAGTACTTCACACCAACAATCTTGATAAAGAAAAAGCAACTTTAACAAAACGTACGTAAATTGTGTTTAAATAAGCGACTATTGCAAAATGTAAGCCCAAATGTTATATTACATTTAAGTTAAAGTTTTGATTTATAAGTAATTTTATGGACGTTGCCGTGAAATTTTTGTGATATTTACCATTAAGGTGCCCGCCTACTGGTCACCAAGGGATGTTGACCGGCTCATCACCTCTACCGCAAGATACTTAAACAGCGTGCAGTGGTATCATACATCACTCGCCTGAGGGACACTTTCAGTGGTGACCCCATATTTCTATTGGCGGAAAGTTTGAGCAAAATCCATTGTATGCTTCTACTGTAGTTTCACACGAATCCTGTGAGTAGTTTTTCACTAATAACATGGTGGAAAAGATGTTATTAGCTGTTATGAGGGACCCGAAATAGTTTTTCTGAACGACGTGATGCATTGAAATGGCCTTTAAGTCATCGTTTAAAGTGTATTTTGTTTTCTTACATTGGAATAATGGGCATGTGTTGAATAGTTTCGTAATAAAACATATTTACGAACACGTTGCAACTCATTTTAAGCACGTGATAGACGAGGCCCTTAAACCTCCTCTAAAGGGAGATACAGGGCATAATTTAGAGCTGTTTTGGAAGGCAATGCGAAAGCAAACCGAGGTCAAAAATTTAATGCAGATTTAAGCATTCCATTAAGGGAAGATGCAATTAAAAATGTCTGTTTTTAAAACTTTACTAACATTTCAATAAATATTAAAATTTGAATACTGAAACGATTCTAATTTCAGCAAGTTTTAGAATTCGCAGAAAATAAAAATAATTAATGTATAGAGAAAATAGAAACTACCACATTTTTTTATCACCTTCGTTCGTAGATAGTGGATAGAATCTAGTGCAAAAAACTGGAAGATAGGACATAGATGGACTCAGTGAGTTACTCCACAAGACATTGAGGAATTGCTGCCACACAGAAAGAAATTCCAATGTTCCAAAGGTTTCCGTGAGAAACCCAAGAAGAAGACTGGAGGGACCAATTGGACAGAAGAAAGAATAAGAAGTAATGAAATAAATGCGGAAGAAAAAAAAGGAGAAACGTAGTTCATAGTGGTTCATACAAAAAATAAATTATTTTCAATCATAATCGACACTATTTAGGTAAGGTAAGAGATATTGTAAACATTTGATCTTCGCAACAACACATTTGGTAGATATTTTCTCCTGTTTAGAGTTAGTTACAATTTTAATGTCACCATTGCAATCCTAGTTGAAAATTATTTGAAAAACAAAATTAAGTATGTATTCGTTAGAGTTGTAATTTACAAGGGCTATGAACACTTTGAGAGCATGCACGTAGTTTGGAAAGAAATTATCTCACTGTGCAAACACTATCAAGCTTGGAGTGGAGTCGGTTGCAGCTGTATCGTTGTCTAAAGAGCAAAAATATTCCGTTCGCAGCGTGAAAATTTTGTATACATACAAGCCTGTTGCGCGGGAACATAAAACTTGTTCACGGTGCTGTAACAGCTACCACGGATTAAGTTCCAAATTCTAATACGTAAAAAAAAAAGTCGCAAACATCATCGTGGCTTACGCGACCTATGTGGCAACGAACGTTACCTCATCGAACGGTTAAGCTCAAACGATATTTTAATATTTTTCGGTGAAGCTGTTTGTTTAGGCGGATTTACTCTGCGCAAAGCCTCTGTGGTTGCTGGCATACATCATCCGTATGATCTCGATTTATTCTACCGCCCAGGGCCATTATATTTTCTGAAACTGAGCGTTCAATTTAAAGTATGTCCTTATTAAAGTATTCTTAGATAAATATTGTAGTCTTTTATTTTATGTGACTCAATTTTCAACTGTTACTTCACTCTTTGTAAATGTGGCGGTGAACAGCCAAAATTATTCCACCTGTTGCCTAATCAAAACACTGTTTCTTTTGTAGATGTATCTAATATCATTTCACAGTTCACAAACACGTTTTTTAATTCACAAATCATATTTAGAATATGTTAAACAAAATCAACAAAGTTTTTTTTTGTCCCAGAGTTAATAACAATATCACAGAATAAATAATGATAATACTTTTTATTTATTCTATGGAAATATGAAAAATACCAAAGCATATAAACAAGTTAGGCCTAACCTAAAAAAATTGTCAGCTTACATGACGCCCAGGATCATTATATTTTCTGATACAAAGTGTTCAATTTAAAGTATGTTCTTATTAAAGTAATCTTATGATAAATATTGTTGTCTTTTATCTTATGTGACTCCATTTTCAACTGTTACTTCACTCTTTGTAAATGTGGCGGTGAACAGCCAAAATTATTCCACCAGTTTCCTAATAAAAACACTAAAAACTAATGTCAATGTAGGAAAAACGAAGACGGCTTATTTGGGTTTTGTAAGCCGTTTACACCTACGTATGTAGATTTCAAAATCTTAAGAATACATTTGTAAAATTGTTAATGTGATGTAGCATCAATTGAAATTTCGATAAGTTATGTGTTTTGTTTAAATAACTGTCCTTAGCTTAAGCGCCAGTGTACTGTATATTCACTACGTTTAAGGCTTCTGACTACCTCAGAGCTGCGGCGGCAGCAAGGATAGGGCGTTATAGGTTAAGGTATATTCCTAAATATCTCAGTCACTTTCAAACCTACATATATGCCACCACTGACTTTTTTGTTCAGTACGATACGGCCCACACTGCTACGGAATCTTTTAGCAAGTTATACCAATACCCTGAAAACTATGAGCAAATAAGTGTTTTCATGCCGATTAAACACTTGAAACCCTGTATTCATAAAATTATTTTCACATTTTCGTTTACGTAGTAGTATTCTCCTCTTATCAATGCAGGAAATGGTTTTCATCTGAAAGCGATATCTCAAAGGGTGACTGAGCTACACGGAATTTAGTTTAACATGTAAAACCCTATCCTTGCTCCCGCCGCGCTCCGAGGTAGGCAGAAGCCTTAAAGTGTCTTTGATTATTTTGCCATAGTGCAGAAAGAAACGGCCTTACTCTTTTATTTTGTGTTAACTATCTTTTCGGCCATTATTCTATGCTGTTTTGTGGTTGTTTTAAATTGTAATAATTAATGTTTTATTAAATTCGGAAAAGATGTATATTTTATTTTTAGGATATGTACATATGTTTTTATTAAAAAGAATGATTGAATTCAAACACATTGTGCTGAGACTTGTCTACTACATGTCTTAACTATCTATGAAAGTTGTATCATTTAACGATACATGTTATCTACCAGATCAGGAAAGTGTGCTCCAGAAGGTGAGTGTGTTTTATCAATATGATTTTCTTTTTTGTATTTCATTTGAACTGCTTTTAAAAATTCTACAATAAGTATAACACATTACTAGTGTGGAACTTTGACACACCCACCAGATCCCTGTTATTATCTATTTACAGTTTTATGATTTTATAATATTTTTTTAAAATAATTATAAAATTTGCACATAGGAAAATGTATTACAAAGAATAGTTCTTGATCTCCTTTGAGCACTGCTCCAGTTGGAGATCTTTTGCAAAAACCTTACATCATCGCTGGTGGTTAGAAAACATGAGAATTATGATGAGAATTACAGATACAATGCGCTTAACAGATACAATGTTCTTAGAACAAATACAATGTTCTTACAAAGACAAATTATACAGAGTCTGAATTTGCGAAAAATATTATATATGTGCGTTTGTAAAATTGATACCTAGTGATATTTCTATAAATATGACAATTATGCAAAAACAACAACAATAAAGCACATGTGAGGACAAAAGTTGCAGAGTCTGAATTATGCGAAAAATATTATATATGTGCGTTTGTAAAATTGATACCTAGTGATATTTCTATAAATATGACAATTATGCAAAAACAACAACAATAAAGCACATGTGAGGACAAAAGTTGCAGAGTCGAAATATGCAGCGTATGTAAAGTGGGTAGATTGTTACTGAGTTTTATAAAAAAAACATGAAAATTATGACAGAACAACAATAACAAAGCACTTACTAGGACAAACAGACAGAGTCAAAATATGTAAATATAGCTGTACTTATATGTGGGCTTAGCTTTTGTAAACTGGGTTAATTGTTACTGATCTGACTAGAAACACGAAAATTATGACAGAGCAAAAATAACAAAGCACTCGCAAAGATCACGATACAGCTTAAAAATTTTGTATGCTATATGATTATAATACCATAGGATAATACTGGCACAGCAGGTCTGTTACTTAACTTTCAGGTTCAGTTAATGGAATTTCTAATAGTTGTTCGTCATTACAGTATTATTACTCAGTCTAAAGTCTGAGTTGGCGCCCTATTTTCAATTTAAGATTTTTTTATTGTTATGAACATACACGAGTGTGGCATTATGTATATATCTGGTAGGGTTGAATTTCTACTTTTGCCTACCAGTATTTCTATGCTGCATTATGTAACATGGCCTGATTTCTTATCTTTTCCGTTTCTTAGAATCCTTGTCTGTATTACATTTCACAGAATAGAAGTGCTGTTTTCTTCGCGGAGAGAATTCACTCTTTGTCTTAGTAAGCAAGTTTAAAAACACACTCAAACCGTACGAAACTGAGCGTTTATATGACTTAATTATAGTTTTCCCGGTGATTGCTGAGGTTTTACAACTGTTTGTGTTTTTATCTGAGTTACACAATGTTTCCCGTGTATTATTTTATAAGCTGGAATTCACAAAATATTCTGAAAGAGTGTAATTAAGTAAAGCTGGAAACTGAGATGTCGTACTATAATAACATAGTGGACCAAAATGAATTGATAAGTTTTTAAATTTTTTTACATAAAATATGGACAATTATAGGAATATAAAATAGTATGAAATTTATAACGTTCTCAATTGATAGAGTTGTACGAATAACGGACACAAAAATACCAGATACCATTTAACTGACACAGTAAATTAAGTAAGTTATTAAATGTATCACTGCCAAATTTGCTGCAGATCCAAAGAGCAGTGCATAAATTTCACAGGCAAAAATATACATTTACACAATAGCACCAATTTGCACTATTATAATTAGACGGGAATAATATATATATATATATATATATATATATATTATATATATATATATATATATATATATATATATATATACATACATACATACATACACCTATATTGTGTGTGTAGCTGTTTGTGTGTAGATGTGTGTGTGTATAATATATTATTACCTGGGGAGAGATGGATATTTCTGTCAAATATGTACAAATGAAATGTAATGTTAGAAAATTGCTCCATACATCAAATTTAATGTCATTATGACGAATGCACTTCAAATGGCAGCCGTCTAATAACGTATGCAAAAGAATGATTCACATCTTAGCATGTATTATGGCTTGAACATAACAATCTTGCTCCAGAATCTTAAATCGGAAGCAAGTTGTGCCTATAAAAGCAGCAGAAACCAATGGTGTTTACATAATAGTTTTTATAACACACAGGTGAATTTTTGTCAGCTAGCGTAATATGCATGCTTGCCAAACTTCATATCTCTACCCAGATGTTTAAAATTGTGGCAAACTATTATTTTTAGTGTAACTGGGGCAACATTTGGTTATGAAAATTTACTTAGTGCAGCTCGGATGAGATATCTTTGAGTCAGCAGGATCACGGAAGATACCGCCGTTTAAATCTCAGTTCTCTACACTGAACATATAGTTCATAATAACCAACGAGGCTTATGGGTAAAGCGGTAGCCACAAATACTTATAAAACAAGCTTTACAATTGGCCGGGATGCGTTTATATTAATCGAGTCAAGCACGATAAATTAAGAGCTTGGAAAACTTACAGAGAAATACTTACAGAGAGAAAAAGTTTTGGTATAATACACTATATGTCCGTACACATATGGCGAAAGAAATGCGTATTTTATCCGACAAAACTTTTTCTGCCTGAAATATGTATAAAACCTGTCAATATTTGTTTCGTTGGTCAAACAAAACGTGTATTTTACTAAACTTTGTCTTATTTTTTAGACAGTTAAATCTGCCAGGCAACATACATTTGGTTGATTCATCCGTTACACGCTTGTTTAATCGTATTATACATACACAACACACACACACAAATAAAAACTATGTATATATGTAAGGTTGACTGAACCAAACATTTGCCTTTGTGTATTGCGTATATTATTATCCTCAAAACTATCTACACAGCATGGCGTTGGAGTTTACAAAATTACGTGTAATGAGTGATGTAGGGTTGGACAAAGAGATAATGAATGCGACAGTGAGTTTAATAATACGAGTAGAAGATTATACATGGAAAATATTCTTCCACGAAACCGACCGAATTATAACCTCATATTCTATATCACAATTTAGAACAGTAGGTCTAACACAATCACACAGAAACTTAGTTGAGAATTTCTCAAAATTGACAAACCTCCACAAGCGAGAATTTTTTTAACCTGAATTTTTTCTAAGACTTGCTTTCATGTAAGTTAAACTACAGATGTCCGGGGGGAGGGGGGTTACAGGCCGGTGTGACCTTTGATGTACGGTCCTTATATGAGCTACACGTTCCACAAGAGAAACGCAAACAACACTCTGGGTTTACAGGGAAATTTTTCAGTTACGAGGAAGAAATTAATGAAAAACGGGTCAGTAAGTAAATTAATAACTTTTTTACTCACACAGACGGTGAAAATAATACCTACACGGAAACATACATTTCTAAGAAAATTAATATTAGGTCCTAATCGCATTCTTAGTAACGCCATATGTGTGTATAGCCTATATTTACTGTTGTAAGGACTTTTAGTAGAATATTTTGGAATTGTTATATTTATGTTTTTACTTTAAAATATGTATTTACGACTCATATTGTTTTAATAACTTGCCATATATGTAGGCCTACACATTCCAAAGATTTAAAACTAAAAAGTAAAAAAAAAGAAAAAAACATGTGTCAGTTATGTATATAGTGTACCAAGTTTGTGTAAATTCTGAAAAATACTTACTAAGATAAGTTATGCTATGCTAAAAATATAAAAATTGCCGCAATTTTGAAAATATGAAGACAGGATAAACTAAATATACAAAAGTAAAGTCAACTTTGTATTTAGTAGGCCTATGTGTGCACCAAGATTGGAGAAATTCTGAATATTTCCTAAGGCATATGATACTATGCTAAATATTTAAAATGGCCGCTATTTTGAAAATATGTACTCAGGATGAACAAAATACACAAATGTCGAGTCAACTTTGTAAGTAGTGTACGTGTACCAAGTTGGATGAAATTCTAAAGTACAGTTCCTTAGATAGCTAGTTTGACCAAAAATGTAGAATGGCGGGTCGGTTTCTGAGGTCGGTAAGACGGGCGGCGGTCAGTCGATGTGTAGCGGGAGAGCGCGGGTGTCACAAGGTTTGATGAGTAATAATTAAATTTGTTATTTCAGAAACTACCCCTTCCCTTCTCTTTGGATCAGGGTTGGTGACCGTTAAAGTCAAGTAAAGTCGTGTTAAGTATTTGCGGAAAAATACAAAATATTTGTAAAGGTAATTTGTAAATTCGTAAGGCCATTGTAATAGCATAGATTTTGTTTCTTTCGAGTCTAGGCTTACATTTGCAAATCTTGTATTTTTTTATTAAATTTCGGTAAACCGATTTTTAAGTTTTTTTTTTAATTAATTGATTGACTAGAAACACATAAAATCCACCTCTCGCTGCTACAGTTTGTTTTTAGGAGTCTATATCTCTGAGCATTTTAAGTACTTCCCCAACTACACTCTTGTTTGTATAAACGTGAATACTGATTTGTTTGTTCATTTTCCAAGCAGTCCTACATCATTCATCCGATTGCAGTGAAACTTACTTATGCGAGCGCAAATGACGGTTTATACAAGATATAAAAAAAGCAGGGGAGAGGGCTGCAAAATGGCCTCAGAAATGTTTTGGCTTCATATTTAAAAATAAAGATGGCTAAATTATTGACTCAGGATGAGGCGAAGACAACCCAACATGATAAGTTATATGAGCTCTTAAATGTTTATGGTAAAATTACGTGTCGCCATGATTATAGTAAAAACTTTATTAATAGAATCCCTCTTGACAAAATTTCAGTGACACATGACATTAACAACTACGGCTAGTCATCATTTGCACGCGTCTAATGTTCTAATGTAACGAATCACAAAATGAGAGAAAAGAGAAAGTCAAGTTTGAGTTGGTGCTGGGATTTTTTTCCTCAATGAGGCATTCACTTTCATTTATTCCCTGGCTACTTATTTGCGAAAATTAATCTTGTGTTTGATTCTCTCGGCATAAAATATTTGAAAACTTTGCTTATTATTAAAGGAAAAAAACCGTCAAAGGTAAATAATTACGAACCAGAGTGCTGGGAAATTGAATCGTGAGATGTATATTAATAAACTGGAAATGACAACCTCAAGGGTTCTATGCCAGAAAGAAACGAAAGAGGCAAACTTGGTGGACACTTTTTTTTAAGAGAGATAGAGATATTTTAAAAGGTTTATTGCTTTACCACGAGTCTGTTAATATAGGATTTAAATTACTGGGAGTTCGTTGATGAAAGTTTAATATCAGAAAGTGAGATCAAAGTAGAGTTGAAACATTTTCAGTCTGTTAAGTAAAGAACAATATTAAAAATGTATATTATATCTTACTGCTTCTTACTTAAAATTCCATTACACTCTACGAGTTTATAATAGGCTTAACGAGATGCCTAAAGGGTAAAATGACATTTAAAAGACCAGATATTCAAACGTACGTCAACAAACGTCATCAACTTGTAACTGGGGCCGCGGCTCTGCGCGGCGTCTAGAGAACTTGCCTCCCACGAAGGCGATCCAGGTTTAATTCCCGGTGAGGTCAGTCCCTGGATTTTCGCATGAGGGAATCGTGCCGGACGATGCTTCTAGTCGGTGGGTTTTCTCAGGGATCTCCCATTTCTTCCAACACTCCCATTCCAGCGCTGCTCCATACTCACATTATGTCACCCTCACCAGCGCTCAAGGCCTAGATGTCAAGGGCTGACCAAAATCTCTTCACTTAACCTTCTACTTACAACTCCTATGCTATCGAAATCACTATATGTAAAAGAGAACTCTGACTGACTGACATATCAAACTGCAGCCCAAACCGCTGGACCTAGTAATGTGAATTTATTTGTGTGGGTTCACTTTAGATCATAGGCGAGCACTAAGAAGGGATTTTTCGAAATCCGTCTCCTAAGGAGGCGAAAAGGAGTGAAATGTGTTTCATAAGATTCGTCTACATAGCTCGAACCAGACGTCCTATCTTCGTGACTTTTACTTCAATAAGTTTATGATAAAAAGTCATATTGGCCAATTTAATGCTTTTTCGAAATTCAACTATTAAGGGAGTGAAATTACCTTAAATGTATTTTCGATTAATTATTGATATTTCCCGAACACTCCAGGATACATAGTTGCTTTTTACTTTAGAATGATGCTGATGTGAATAAAAAAATAGGTTTTTCGAAATTCAGCTCCTAAATAGTAAAAAAGAGAGGAAATGTGTTTTTTTTAATAATCGTCTATGCAGCTCTAATCCAATAGGCAATCGTCGTGATTTTTAATTAAATTGGTAACGTATATAAATGACTAACACAGGACACCAAAACATTTCAAAATTTGATAATTAAGAGGGCAAAAAAACGGGAAATGTGTTTTCAGTTATTTCTCCATATCTATAGAACCAATCGAGATATCGAAGTGATGTTTGCTTTAGATTGATGTTTATTTAAATATGCTAAATACCATTAAACTATATTTTCCAAAATCAACCCCAAAGAGGTAAATAAAGGGCAAAATGTGTTTTCGATTCACAATCGATATATTGGCGTATCGATCCTATTGATTTTTTTATATAGCGATGTGATTTTGTTTAATTTTAATGCTTATTCAAGTACATGAAAAGAAATTTCAGGAATTTTTGGAACTCCCAGCCTAAGGGGATAAAAAGGGGTAAAAAGTGATGAAATGTGTTTTTTGTTAATCGGCGAAATATCTTGAACCCAGCGGGCTATTGTCGTGTTTTTCTTTACGTCGAGAAGACACCAGACAAGTAGTGTAACAGGTGAGTCAAAGGTTTTACGAAGTTCCGTCACTTAGGAAATGAAAAGACGTGGAATGTGTTTAAGATAAATTTTCGATATATCGAACCCATCGAAAAATTTTTGTTTCAGGACGATGACTAGGTAAATGAATGAAAAAAAGTTTTACGCTTTTTGAAAATATGAACTTTCAGTTCTGTTCAGGGGTGATATGTGATTTTTAATGAATAGTACATTTTGCTATGACAGAATGAGCTATCGTCGTGATTTTAACTTTTATTGGATACTTGAACAAATGTTTAAGGTGTGAAATTAAGATTTTTCGAAATTCAACAACTAAGGGGCAATAAGGCAATGCAATTTGTTTTCTATCAGCCGATGATACTTATCTAACCAGTAGATATACTGAGATGGTGTTCGTGTCAGAATGATGCTTACGTAAGTACCTAAAATAAGTAATGCAAGTTTATAAGATAACTTAGTCACTAAGAAGAAAACTTAGTTTGTAAACTTTTAAGGCGGACGATCCGAAAAACAGGTACGACAATCGCGAAATAAATTATACAGCAGTTTCGTCCTACAGTTCTATCGAGACACGTTGTACAACCTCTGTGAGCCCAGGAAAATAATAGTTTACTTTTTAAATTAATATTCATGAATGACTTAGACGTTAAGTGGCGCAGTTGTTTATAGCTTAGGGGAAATCATTCTTAATAACACGTAAATTATGTATTTCATTCGATTAACCTCTTACATTTAAGAGTCTTTAATTATCACACAACATCATCTTTGATGTGACTGTAAAAAGGCCAAGACGATATCGCTGTTAGTGACAGGGACAAACTTATGACTGCTTTTCGGGTAGACAGCTATAGCTACTTATCCTGCTTCAGAGTTAACTCAACTAACAGATTTATCATTTTAACACTTGATGACTGAACTATCAGGTGTAAAATAAGAGGCTTTTCAGTTAAAGGAAACAATATTTACTGTGAGTAACACACGCGAGCAAACCGCGGGAGGAGCACTGCTAGTGCAATATAAAAAAAATTCTACGAACAGAATGTAAAGGTGCGGGAAAACGATGAAACCGTTCATAGTATTTCAATGACAGTAACAAGACGGGAAACAAAATACGTATGAAAAAAGTTGGCAAGCCTAACGGAATGGACGGAAAATATTGCAAAAAAAAAAAAAAGTTGGAAAAGACATACTCGAGTAAAACATGAAGACGGTAATGAAACATGGAATAAATTTTTTTCTGGTAATAATATTTCTTATCTATGTGTCTGTGTTTATATTTACACTGGAAAACATGAAAAGCCTGTTTGTTTGGTTACCGCCTAAAAATCTGCATTAAGTTTTCAGAAATATAAATTTCGCACGTAGCCTAAAAATCGCATTCATTGGAACTGTAACAATCGGTAGGACTAGCAACATATACAACGAAGTGATTGAAGGTAAGTATATTTTTGTTTAAGAAGAGAGCATATTAAGGAAAAAATATTTAACAGTTTCGGAGTCCTGAGGAAGCGAATGAAGAAACCTAAAGTAACTAGGTAGGTTATGCGGTTTAAACACTTCAATACAGACGTTAATTATTCTAAAGAACTGACAAGATCTGATTGTGGTGTTATACATCACTTACTTAGTAAAGTTATGTTGGAATGACAAAAAGATCTAGAAAAAGTACAAGCATTATGATTAAAGGTTTGTCCGTAAAGTAATCAAATATAACTATCAACGATTGCTGTTTTGTAGTTTTTCTATATTGACTATCAAAAAGTTTACATCTCAATTGAATAATTCAGCGTTTATTTAATCTACACGTGATCTTAAAGCCTCAAACGCATGAAATACGTTCAACTAGACAGCCACCTTAATGCTCGAGCAAGAGGTAATGATATACTTGCTAAATATACGAACCGTCCTCCATGTTTCTTGTGACTTTCTCATATCCGGGCAAAGCGTTCGGTTCGTCGTACTCTTCCTCATCTACCCACTTTCCGAGAGTTACTGGCCGTTGATTGCTCCCGCCGAAGCCGCGCCATGAAAATGAAACAGAAATGAGGTGCTATTCTGGAAGGAGATTAAAGTAGATAGCCTGACTGACACCAGTACATACTATCAGCAAACAAGTTAACATGTACGTCGCTTTCTGTTTGCTTCGGCAGTTAAGTCGCATTTTAAATACTAAGGGCCGTCATGTTGAGTCATACTGAGTAAAATCTAAGGCCTCTCTGAGTGAAATGTGAGAAATTTTCATTGCAGAGACGAAAAGAGTGTGAAATCTAAGGAAAAACCAAGAATTTGTTAAGGTGTGTTCAGACCTTCGTTAAGATTTTCTCAAGCTGAAAATCGATCGTGGCGGCAGTAAATAGAGGTAAGAATGCCTCATGGAGGAGAATTATATTCTATTTTGAATTTATTGGTAATATTTTAGAGGAACATAACCTTGGCGTAAAGGAAAGACCGTACTGGTGGATACAACAAAATTTATATTCGTTGTACATTTTTACATGAAAGCGATGTCGTCTTTTAATAGCACTTTTGTTTCCAAACAATATGCTTGCGCTATTATTTTGTAAAGAAAATCAACAACGTATTTTTATAACTTTTATTTTGCATTTATTTTTTCAATTTTACAGTATGCTAAACACTAAATATTAACTATCAAATCTCTGTCATGTACGTTGCTTGCATTACAAATGGAAAATAATATACAGTTTAGATACATTCGTAAGTAAATGAACGAAGAGAAAATATTTTTCTCTCTTATATTATGGTACAACTTTGTCTCAACTGAGATATCTCAATATCCTGACTGTACAATGCAGACAAAAATTTCTCAGATTTTACTCCAGTTTTCCTCACATGACTCTGCATCGATCCTAAGTGATCGGCTAGTAATTTTACACTGATTTTAACAATAATGTTTCATGCAACATAATGTTCATATTCAACAATTACTACACTAATGTATCAATAACCATATAATAACTTGTACCTCATTTTTAATTGTAATTGACATTATAGTTTTCATTATTTTGCAAAACGCCATCACAGAATTCTGCGTAGTATGACTGCCCTTAGTTTTAAATTTTTTCTAAGCGTTCCGTTAAAAACGTTTTACGATTTTTGCACCAGTGTCTTCCAACTGTCAAGAATGTCCTTGACTTTGATTTCTTCCTTTGTGTGTGTGTGTGTGTGTGTGTGTGTGTGCACAGTAGACATAAAAAAAATTCGACCCTACTGAAATTTATATATCCACGTGAATTTTGTTTAAGATTGGTGTTTACTCGAATGCCTGAAAAGTTATTTCACGTTTTTTCGGAATTCTCCACTTAAGGAGGTGAAACATTTTTCCAATAATTAATCGTCTATTGAACCCAACACCCTAAGTGTTTTTCACGTTCAAGTGACACTAGTAAAACAGTCTAAAATGTGATTAAAAGGATTTAGTTAATTGCAAAATTAGCTCAAACCATTGTGTATTTTATCTTAAAAAATTTGTTTACATTGTGTTTTACAAAACTTTGCAACAATTTTCCGATATCTGCTCTCGTTTAGGATTGAAAAAGTTATTATCATGAAACCAACTAACAAAATGTATTATGTCCTTAAAATGACTGCCAACAAATTCTCAATTTATGTTATTGGTAAATTAAATTGAAAACTGGATTTCATAGAAACTTCTCCCTGAAGCGTGGGTGTGCTTGTTGCAGTGCGTTCAAGACAGGCAGCAGCTACATTGCGTCATGTACTCATGAGCACGTGACGAAGAGAAAATTTAAAAGTGTTTTGTGCATACAAAGTATTCGCAATATACGGCGTAAACGATAAAAACGTATATTATTCTGAAAAGGTTCACCCTATTTGTCTGGATAAAATTGTGAATCCTTCAACAATATCCGTAGAAGTAATTGTATTTTAGCTCCAAATTACTTATGTACAATGCTATATGTTTGCAAAAATATTATTAAAAATTGCACGACATGTGAAATATTTTGGATAAATTATACATTTTGACGTACGGTTGTATCTACGAGTTTCACTTGTGTGTACGGAACTGTAAACCTACGTAAATCAGCTTGGTTTCACTGCCTATGAATTATGTTGACTCCGTGGTAGTTTTATAGGCACCGCCCCCTAACTGGGAAATAAATAAAAACGAATGGGTGCTGTTAATTTTGCAAAATTTATGTATTTTCATATAAACAGCGTGTGTTCTACATCACATGTTTTGCTTTCTCTGTATATTATTTTTCACTATCTCCACCAGTTGGTTATTCTAAAACCAACACGTCATATTAGTGAAACATTTACGTTCGTAGTAACTCGACAAATTAGAAGCTACGTGCCCGAGAGATTCACAGATATACGTAGCGTGGCTTTGAAAGATGAAATACGCCCTGTTGTACGGTACCAGAAATAATGCTTTCGGAGTTGAATTATTATTTTTTTTAAATAGCCGAACGCAATCTACCAGAATCTTTTATGACATCAAAAATAACCATTTTTTTTTTCGATCAATATTTACGCAACTGTTAGGTGTTTAAAAAGTAAATCATTTATTTTATTTCAAAAATCATTTTAATAAACCTCCAACTGGATTGGATTGTGATAGTACGCATCACCTATACATTAAGAACATCATTTTCAGGCTTCAAATACAAGTTTTGATCTATCTTTCGTGTCGTAAACTAAGCTCTTGGTTAAGAATAATCAACCGCCGTTTAACACCATTGAAAAACTGTGATTTGATTTACATACACACATACACACACATATAAATAAATAAATAAATAAATAAATAAATAAATAAATATATATATATATATATATATATATATATATATATATATATATATATATATATATATATAAATAAATGAAAGGTGACTGATTGACTGACTGACTGACTGACATCAAACTGCAGCCCAAACCACTGGACCTAGAATCGTGAAATTTTTTGTGGGGGTTCCCTTCAGGTTGTAGGCGAGCACTAAGAAGGGATTTTTCGAAATTCGACCTCTAAGGGGGTGAAAAGAGGTGAAATGTGTTTCCGAAGAAACGTAGATAGAGCTCGAACCCGACGGCCTATCATCGTGATTTTTACTTTAATAGGACACTCGTAAAAATGCATATTAGCCAATTTAAGGATTTTTCGAAGTTCAACTTTTAAGGGGCTGAAAAGACGTTAAATGTGTTTCCAATCAACTATTGATATCTATCGAACCCTTCGGGATAGAGAGTTGATATTCACTTCAAAATATT
>PNEQ01026447.1:0-20060 GCA_003012365.1 Medauroidea extradentata | reverse complement strand
ATTTAACATGCTATCAACACATTTTCATGTCAATGAAGCTTCACTTTGGGTGTAAAGATACACATACCAACTAAAATAATTTACAACACTTTAAAATAAGATGGAATTAAAATATTGTAACATTTAACATCCTAACAACCAATTTTCAGGTCCATGATGCTTCACTGTGGGTGTAAACATACACATTTCAGCTAAAATCTCTATATAACAATTTAAATAAGATGGAATTGCAATATTGTAATATTTGACATGCTATCAACACATTTTCAGTTCCATGACGCTTCACTGTTGGTATAAACATACAGATTTCAGCTAAAATCACCATATAACACTTTAAAATAAGATGGAATAATAATATTGTAACATTTAATATGATATCAAGACATTTTCAGGTCCATGACGCTTCACTACGGGTGTAAACATACAGATTTCAGCTAAAATCACCATATAACACTTTAAAATAAGATGGAATAATAATATTGTAACATTTAATATGATATCAAGACATTTCCGATCCATGACGCTTCACTGCGGGTGTTAACATACACATTTCAGCTAAAATCACCATATAACACTTTAAAATTAGATGGAATTGCAAAATTGTAACATTTAAAATTTACCAAGACATTTTCAGGTCCATGATGCTTCACTGTGGGTGTAAACATACACATTTAAGCAAAAATCACAATATAACACTTTAAAATAAGACGGAATGGCAATATTGTAACATTAAATATGCTATCAAGGTATTTTCAGGGCCATGATGCATCACTGTGGGTGTAAACATACACATTTCAGCTAAAATCACCATAGAACACTTTAAAATAAGATGGAATTGCAATATTGTAACATTTAATATCCTATCAAGACATTTCAGGTCCATGACGCTCCACTGTGGGTGTAAACATACACATTCCAGCTAAAATCACCAAATAACACTTTAAAATAAGATGGAATAACAATATTGTAACATTTAATATGCTATAAAGATATTTTCAGGGCCATGATGCTTCACTGTTGGTGTAAACATACAATTTAGAGCTAAAATCACCATATAACACTTTAAAATAAGATGTAATTGCAATATTGTAACATTTATTATCCTATCAAGACATTTTCAGGTCCATGACACTCCACTGTGGGTGTAAACATACACATTTCAGCTAAAATCGCCATATAAAACTTTAAAATAAGACGGAATAACAATATTGTAACATTTAATATGATATCAAGACATTTTCAGGTCCATGACGCTTCATTATGTTATTACTAAACTTGCTGAGTTTTTTAAACTATAGTTTAAAAAACTCAGCAAGTTTAGTAATAACATAATTTACGATCCCTCAAAATGGCTAAAAATGGGTATTGCAGACTGCCGTATTTGGAAAAGTAACAACCGGGTACAAAAAACCCAACTATAGAAACACACGTTAGACTTTGAAATCTACTTCCTGCACTTAAAATATTGTGATAACCGCTTAAAGTTTCACGGGGACAAGGATAATACTAAAGCACTGCACGCCATCTGAGTGGCTCGCGCGGAGAGGAGATAATGTATTACATACGTCGACTAGTGACACTCGTACCGCTTCTGCCTCACACACACACAAACTAAGCCCACCTAGGGAGGCCTCTTAATATCTTACGTACAGTATGCCAGAAGACGACGTGTCACGTAGGTGTACTTGCTCCAGTCATAGACTATAGAAGAGACTCCTACTACGACGACAGGAAAGGTTGCGTGGAAGTGGATGCAAGCCGCGCCGGATCCAATTTATCTGTTGTGTGGGTGGGCGCTAAGCCAGGAAGAGAAGGGAGGTTAGGGTAGCCGCATTGTTAGGGAAAGGGTGGCGTCCCTAATGCGGCGTGGTGTCGCGAACAATCCTTCACCCTGCCCTCGCGACGCCCCTTGCAACATACTCACCCCTACACTATCTTTCTACACCCCTACCCTTGTTCCGAACACAGCCGCCACGCTGATAAATATTTAGATTTATGAAACAACACCACTCGCGCTCTTTAAGCGGCTTCTATTCCCTCTGATGTGTATCTGTTCCCTGTTCAGTCGAGACTCTTATCAGTAATTTGTGTACTGGGCCGTAGATATTTGTGTGGGAAGAGAGTCGTTTTGGTAAGACCAATAACGTGGAGAAAATATATGCCATAATCTGGGCACAACTGTACATACTATTTGTTGTTGTTTACTGTAACAATGTTGTCTAAAGTGTCGTGGTTCACTGTGGAAGGTAGAATATGGGACATCAGGAGAATGTGGGTTTTAGTACAGTTTACAATAATGTAAAACAGTGACAGAAAAATATAAGAGCAAATCCTCATTAAGGAGGCGGTTCTCTGAAAATTTGAACAGTTTAAAAAATATTTGTGTGAGATATGGTTTATATTGTGACTAGTTTTTACTGTAATGAAATTTTTTTAGCTTTCTCAGTTTTTGTATTGTACCATATTAAAGTCAAAATTTGCAAAAAAAAAATAATTTTATGAGGAAAACCAATTAACTTGCCGAAATTAAAAAATTCATAGTGAAGAACAGTGCCATGGGCTATGGCACTACATCTTTACAAACAGCATTGACTATTTTTGCATTATAAAAAATAATGAATTTAAAATAAAAATACTTAATTTTTAAATAATAATACTTTAAACACACAAAGTCATAGTGCTTGCCACTTTTCTTTAGTGTGAATTTTGTCATTTCATCAAGTATGTTGGTTTTTCTTTAATGCATAAAACAATTTCTTGCAAATTTTGATTTCAATGTGGTATATTACTAAAACTACGAAAGGTAAAACACTTTCGCTACAGTAAAAGAGTCACAGTGTATGCCTACAAAACAAACCATATCTCGGACAGTTAAATAGTTTTTTTATTATAATTTTCAGTTAACAATACACGTTATTTATTTATTTTTCTACTCTTCAGGTTGGCAAATACTATCACCTAAAGTTGTTGTTTTATATATATATATATATATATATATTTACGAGTACTTAGAAGTCAATAAATAATATATATATAGAAGTCAATAAATAATATATATATATATATATATATATATATATATATATATATATATATATATATATTATTTATTGACTTCTAAGTACTTGTAAATTTTGACAGACTTTTCGACGATTATTTTTACATCATGCGCTCTTAAGAATTGTTGATATGGAACTTGAAGTAAAATTTCCCCGCCATGTTTGCCAACATAAACTTGAGCCTCGCTTGGTCGCCGGTAGACGGTTGGAAGGTGAACACCATGGTCGATACGATCAACTTCCCCAGGAGGCAATTGTCGCGAGGGATCACGGCGGCAGTACAGACGACGCAGGATTGGTGTCCCCCAGCCTCGCACTAGCAGACGTAGAGCTGGTAATCCCCGGGGGAGGTGAGGGGGCACTGTACCCCAAGGAGCGTGCCTGGCACCCTCCTCCCCCCGCGCATGAATATTAATGCATCGCGGATGTCATTTCATCCCCCTTGGTGCTAGGTGACAATGCCGCGACCACCCCACTCACCCCTTGTCCTCACGCATATATTTATTGTCTGGTGGTGCGGCATGGGGGGGTAGTTCCACATGCAAAACACCTGTGTGGCGAGGGAATACTCTCAGGGCCAGGGGTGGGGGGAGAGTTATAAAACTGGCACGAAAGTGCCTTCGTTCCTTTCATAGATGAGTTCATTCGCTCAGTATACGCGAGAAACTTTCCGGACCTGTCTTTCTCTCTCTCTTTCTCTCTCTCTCTCTCTCTCTCTCACACATATATGTATATATTACATACACGCATATTTAACACATGCAGAATATGCTTACTGGGGAAAGATGCCAACCAATAATGAACTACAGGTATTTTTACGTTTCGTTAATTATTAGTTAAATTTATTTAAGGGACTTATATCTTATTATGACGTACACAAATGCCACACCAAAATAGTTTCCTATCTTAATATGTTTCGCAAATTCATAAAATCCTTTAAGCTTTAAACTTACTTAAGTGTTGTATTTTCCCCCCGTGTTAGTACACATACACATACTATATATATATATATATATATATATATATATATATATATATATATATATATATATATATATATATATATATATATATATATATATATATATATATATATATATATATATATATATATATATATATATATATATATATATATATATATATATAACTATTTTCGGCCGAATGGAACAGAGACAGAATAATACAAGAATGGAGGAAAATGGAGGCTTTTAGAATCCCCGCAAAGCAACGACATCATCCGCCACATTTTTCACGTTCGAAAATCCGAACTTTCTCTTTGCGAATCGAACATGCATCGCCATGATGTGGGTGGATCTGTCTGACCACTAAACCACCTCAGTCCCTCCCATGGAAATTTGAAACTATTTTCACAAAGGGACTAACGATTAGAGCTGCAAATATGTGTTTTAATTTCATTCCGACTGTTTTTACCCACTACTGTAGCGTGTGAGATCGCAGTATACTACGGTAATAAATAAAATTATGTTAAAGCATAGTTAAACATAACGTATGTAATGTCTATACATACGAAACACTTATCGATTTTGGAAATTAGAATAAACTGTGTTTAAGTATTATAAAAAATCTGTAATAATTTACAAACGATTTTTGTGTATTATACAGAAAAAACCTTGTGTATTTTGAACCATAATCTTCTAACTTGAATAACATTAGTTTGTAAAGTTTTTAAAAACTTTTTTTAGGTAATCAGTTTACAAATAAACATTTCCTAAAGGAAATACGTATTGACTATATTGAATGTTCAACCTGCGGAGTCTTTTATTGTTTAAGATACATTTTTGTTTATATACATTGATTTTATTAGAATTCATAGGGATTACGAATATTTTTAACAAATTTAAATATTTTCGACTCTATGTATAGTACTTTACTGATATAATTTTGAAATAATTTTTTGGACCTTTTAATTGTAGAGGTTAAACAATGTTTGGTGATTGTGACAGCTCGTGAATTCTCCATTGCTTGAAAACAAGTAAATACGGATGACGTGTGTAAAGGCCAAGAGAAACCTCTCCCTTACGTTAAGTCGAGGGGATTGGAGATGTTTCTTGTTGGACAGAGAGGAAGGGTGATTAGCATATCTCGTTAGCAGCCGACTCCCCAGCCTCCCTGTGGTACGTGCGACGACTGACAAGGCAACTTGTTTCTTCGTGATTGGACACGACCTACAACTCTACTCCAGAGACCGTTCCTTCTACCCTCAGTCCTGCACGAAAGAGCAGACAAACAAATACTTCTGAATCTCAACCTATAAGATTCTAGGTAAGGACACTACATTAATTTTATTCACAACTATTTTCAAACGCTGAAAAAAAAAAAAAAAATCAATATTAGAATTGACGTTATATGCCTGATGATCTGTATACTTCTCTGTGAATTACTTTACAGTACGTAGATGAGTTAAATTTACTGTGGGTGAGTTACATAAAGTGAATTTTGACTTGGAAACGTAATTAAAATAGAAAAAAATAGACATGAAATATTTTATTGGACGGTAATTTCGTCATACCTAATGAAAAGTATTCGACACAGAAATTTAGCTTTAAATGACTAACTTTGTTCGGCACAGTACAATTATGACATTATTCACCTAGGTCATTCAATTATGGTACGGATAAATACATATACATGGTTATTCAGTTTACATTTGAAAGCCAACTTTGTGAAGAATAAATATGTTTCCTTGCATTGTACCGCAATTTCCAATAACCAGTATGCTGCACGTAAAAATACAAAGTATGGGTTTGTAAAATTACAAGGTATAGCCTTGTATTTGTGTTTGCAATAAAGAAAAAAAATTAAGTACCAATTTTAGCACTAAATTCATATATTACATTACCTTCGAATAAATCAATTTTACATGTCATAATTTTGAAAAGAAACTTAATATTCATGGAAGTATTGTGTTTCGAACCCGCATCTCAGAACTTCAGATCTACGCATCTTATCTCGAGACAACCTCGACTTATAGGCCAGACAATAAATTTGCATTTTCATCCAGTTCTGAGCTATGTTAAAGTTTCAAATTTCTGGCGCATTGTTACCGAAAAGATAAACAAACCGACAAAATACGAGTTGGTAAAAACGCGTTGTAAAAGGAATGCCATGTCTTATCCAGGAAGGAAGTCCTTGATGGTATTTTATCATGCATAGACCTATACATTTATTGTGCGGTTCGGTGATGCCATTATTGTTTTTATTTTTAACGTTCCATCAATTTAAAAATTAACTTTATTCCAGAAAAATGCTTTCTAGGGGGTGTTATTTTTTAATAACTACGTAATTTCCGGCGAACCCATGATTTTGGTTGACTACAAGTTTTTTCTATCTTTTTTTAGAAAGAAAATCCACGTTTATTCAACTGATTACTGCCCAAGAAAAATGTTTGCACATTTACAAAAGTTTGTGAAACTACAAATAAATGCAATGCCATATTTGCAGAAAAAATTACAGTGTACCTATAAAATTCTTCCTAGAGGAAGCCTATTTAGATATTTTGTTTCTTTTGGTCTTCACAAGGTGGTTGGATACAAAGAGGAACCTATAACCAATGTATCTATTAAATTATTAAAAAAAAAACTATTTCATTGCTGTCTTGCAACGTCACAGATAGTTTTATGTCCAACGTTTGTTCCACTAATTCATCTTATTTACTTTGGCCACTGAATATTCCTAAATTATTATGTTCATCTTCTAGAAATTTTAACATTACTAACTTTTTAACTTTAAACGTTTTGTAACGCATTAATTAAATAGTATTTTGTGGTAAAATTTGAAAAAAATGATTTAAATTTATTATCTTATAGTAGGTTTACTTTGTAAAACTAGCAGTGGTATGACGAAATATCGTAGTGACTTTCTTTTACTAGTAAGCACGTGATAGGCTTAAGGTAAATGGGATTTTCTAAAATTGTGAGTACCAGGTCCATTTCCAAACATATTACTACATAATAAGAAACGGAGCTAAGCAGATTCATTTTTCCACGTCCCTTGAAATGTCTTTCGTTTAGAATCTCATTACAGACATAACATGAGACTCATTCCTTTTGGCAGACCGCAGTTTAGATATAGTTGCGATTGTCCCAGTATTTACAAAAGTAATATAGGTAAACACTCATAATATACGCTAGTTAGTGGAGAAACTGAAGTACGTGAACGCCGCAGTGGTAGATTTACCATTAGTAAGAAGTATTATATTTTAATTGGAAGTCGGTATTGTCTTTAAAAAAGATTTTGAAATATGTACGATTGCATTGATCGTTGAAATATGCAACTTAAACGTTAATTAATGTTAATTTCTTTAGTTTAGAGTTTTTTTTAGTTTGTTAAAACTTAAAAATGTCCGTAAAATACGCAATGGACCCATTGCATTAAATTTTAAATTCGTTGAAATGTATGCCTCATTGTTAACAGTGGAGAAATAAAAAGATACCAAAAATAATTTTTCTTCTAAACACTATAGTTTGGGAATGGGAAGCAAGCAAAGTTTGGGTAAGCAGCAGGTGACCGAAAACATGTTTTGATTGGTCCACGTCACAAGCCATAACGGTCATATAACGGTTTAAGTTAGAATGATGCTCAGTGTAGCGTACTGGTTACGGTACTTAGTTACCACGTACGTCATGCACTTTTAAATAATAGGCTACTAATAGATAGTTTTACAAGCGTCTGATATAAATATGTTTTTTTAATTTTTTTAAACCATGTATTTCCATTTTCGTAACCACATTAATACGAAGTCTGAAATAGCATATTTGCGCGGAAGGAACAGCGATTTAAATTGAATGCGAATCGCGAAAGTGATTTTTTATGTGATCTAATATGATAGTGTACCTACATTAAAATAATAGGTCATATATGATTAAGCTTGCATTTAGGCTAAATGTGTTTATTTTGTGCGTGTTCACTCACTCGTTTCTTCACATATTACCCAATGAACACGTCATTAGTGGTACATAGTACTGCAGTAGGCTCATGCTACACTGTTATACAATGTAAATAACAAATTTTTTGCGGTACGCTAAACAAACCAAAACCACACAATAGCCCAGAAGTATTCTTTGATGTATACAATGTATTGCATATAAACCTAACATACGTAATGAAATACAAAATACAATTGATTATACAAGGTATTACATTTTGATAAAGAATAGATGGTTCTATGCAAAATCTGAGAAGCAATATTATACAAACCCGAAATGTTATTGAACTCACTAAAGTTTTCCAATATCAGCCCAGAAAGTAACCATTGCACCATCGTGGCCAACACTTGGTGTGGTTCTATTGTAAAGTAAATATTTATGGGTATTAAATAATTAAATGTTCAACCTACTGGTATTATTCCAGTGTGTAACTTCGCGATCCACATGATGCCTGTAGCGACATAAGACGGACAGTATGATCAGTCGTGGATGTAAGTGATGTGAGCAGAAGGTACGGCAGAGAGGTTAGTATCGGCGATAGAGGGATGTTTCGCAAAGAAAGAGCCGTGTGTGTCGACGGGAAAAGCCCCGGCATATCCCCTGTCCAAGTCTGCGGCGCGTGTAAACTCAATTGCCCGCGAAGATCCCGGGCTTTCTGCACGGCGGAGGGCGGTAAGAGGGGGAAGCCACCAGATATTGGCTTTGTTACGTTCGCCAAGGAGAAAGGGCAGGGTTGAATGGACCCGTGGCCGGGGGAGGTGGGGCGAGTTAATTTCGAGCGTGTAACAGCGGCGAGGTCGTATCATCTGCTTTCATGCCGCGAACATTTGGGGGAGTTACTATCTTCTTTATTCGTCCCGGGAGGCTTATAGACCGGCCCGCTATGACGTCACGCCCTTCGCCGTTGCAGTCATCACCGGCGGGTAAAGTTGGACAGTAAAAGTTCTACAATTAAGGCTTTACGTGACGGTCCTTCGAAATGTCAGTGTGTGACAGCAAAAAATATGCTAACTATCGACTAATTTATCCGAAAGTTACAACTATAAACGTCACGTCTTAAAAAGAAATTCGACGAAATGGCTCACTGAATGACTTCACACTCCCAAACATTTGGACCTCTAGGAAACGTGTAGCTAATTTCCATACTTCGATGACACTGTTACATTATATATAAAGTCAGCATAGTCTCCAATTAACTATAGTATCTTGGTCCTAATACAATTGGATGGTGTAATTTGTGACATGCGTAAACATTTTTGGGACAAATCTCACACGTTCTGCACTTAATTTGTACAGTTCTTATTGATCCTGTTGAACAGATATATAGTGCTTCAAATAAACGGCAACCAATACCAATACAAAACCGCCAGGGTAATACACAGCAGATCACGTTAGATTCTAGCAAACAGTCAACTTGCCAAGATATTTCTCACTGTCTGTAATTATGATGCAATGAAGTAGTTGCTTTTTTTTTTTTTTTTTTTTTAAATCTACGGAAAAAAATTCTGCGAAAAAAAAATTGAGTTTGTAAGAATTGTGTGATTCATCTTCGAACCAAACCACATTTATTAAAATTGTTTTTCTTTTAAATTTTTGTCTGTGTATATTTGCTCCCCAACTCTATTAGTTTCACTATTAAAACTTTAGTCAATTTTCAAATGCTATTCAACAACTTACTTTTCTGCCGTATTTCTGCCTATGAACAAATTTCGTGCGTTCTTATTTTATGTTCATATATTGTCCAGTGCCTTTTCAAATCTGGAACAATGCGTATTTTCCGTTTCATAGTTTATTGTATTTGTAATGTTATTTTAATCGATTTTATTACATGATTTATCTTAGGTACTGAATCCAACTATGAGTGAATTAATAATTTTTTTTCGAGAAACGGCATGTTTCTAATTCGTAACCAACCATAAGCTAAAAATACTCATTTGTAGAACTTTTCATGAGACAAATCTGTTTACAAGTATTCCACAGAAACGAAGGTTTTGACACGACAAAACATGCCGCGGAAAAATGTGTACTACGTTAAAGATAAGTAAATTTGTGCATTGCTACCAAAATCACAACCTACAACCATTTACATAACTGTTGTCTCTTAGACGATTTAGATTTGTACTGGATTGCTTTGCATCGGTACAAAACGAACTTTAAGAAAACGTTGCTGGCATATATTTAATTTTTGAAAACAATCTTGCAAGCAGTTCTGATGAAATACAATATTCAAGGTTAGGTTACCGACAAAGAGCAAAACTATAACTATCACGGTATCTCCACGTAGTCAATGTAACTTATTTTCCTGTTTACTAAGTTTTAACTAGCGCTGTCGTTCTGTCTCGCAACATAACAATTCCTCACAGTTTAGATGGGAATCAACTTAAAAGTAATTACCAATATAAAGGGTTAAACATAGAATTTCTTGAGGAATATTGCCAAAGTAAGAAATTTTGACAATTAATATTTGTAAACTTTATATCTAATACGTCTTTTCAAAATTAACACTTCATAAACAAAGTTTTACGCGAGTAAATTTGTTCAAAAATGCCTTCCTATTGCAACATTCCTTTATATATTTTTCGTTGAATACTTTCAGTCTGAAAGAGATGTTTTTAAAATTAATTTATTTGGTTACAATTTTTAATAGGTTCATTTCCCTTTTAAACCCCGAGGCTACAATGTTGGTAGGAGTGTCCAAAATATCACCTCGTTTTACTCGCCTTTCCTGTCTGGGTCGATACGGACGGTACGAGAGGAAAATCATATTATGTAGTTAGCTGTGTTACATATGGGGTGGACACGTAGTGGTAAAACTCTGTAACCTGCAAGTTGTGAAGTGAAGTGTGTGTGTGTGTGTGACAGCGGTCAGGTGAGATAAAGTAGTGGCAAGGAGACGTTGACACGTTGGTAAACAAGCATTGATCATTGGCAGTATACGTACTTAACCTCTCAGAATAGCCGCTATGTTGACTGTACAAACCCCTAGAAGAAACTTTTAAAATGTTAACACTCAACGAAAATTCTAATATTAAGTGGTATGAAATAGTTGCCACTGACTTGCTTCCTAGGGGCAGTGTGCAACGCGGCATGAAACGTAAGAATTAGTACTTACAGAAATACCGAAATTCTGGAATTACATACTGCGAAATATTTATTTACGTGGTACACACCATATCTGAGTCACGGCTTAAATAACCTAGAGGCTTGACTTTATTTAGTGTACCATGATCCAAAGGAGAATATAATTTTTGTTTTCCTGTAGAAATATTTCTTCTGCTCCTGTGATATTTGGCAACTTTGGTTCGAAAAGTATTTTAAAAGTCGCTATGTTCAAGAACCGATGTAAGATATTAATAAATTAAAATGTGTAATACGTTTTCACTGCTCAACTATGCGTTACTGAACATGTTTATGCATTCTTTGTGATGGGCTGAGTTTAAGGTGGAAATATCACCACCAAACTCATGTTTATCACTTCTACTAAACTAACGGTTTAAATTTAAGAGCAAAAAAAATTTTTAAAGTTATAATTTACTCGAAATTCAGAAAATTTTTGGAAATTTCAAAACTAAGTAGTTTTATGTTTTTAAAACTTACAGAATGTCACCAATGGAATCTTATTTCAGTAAATTTATTTCTGTAATTCTTTTGGTGTTAATGCTGTCGTAACACGTAAATTTTGGCCTGAAATGCTTGTTATGGGGAAAAATACAAATGCTAAAAAACTTTCCAAGCGAAAATAATAATATTTCGTTAAAATATGTTAGGCATTTTTCATAGTTCCAAGTTCCTAAGGGTGCAACTGGACGGACATATTTTTGCGTTAATGGTCTCATAACAGTCTCTAAATCAAAATAACTGAACCGGCACTTAATCTTCTCGCCGACATGGTTGCTTAACTTTGTTGTGTTTCCTTTTCGGTCGCATGTACAATGAACACGGGTGGAATAGTTTCGTAAAGTTGACGTATTTACGATTACACTGCAATCTACACACTATTATCCAACATAGACAACAGCTTATCATTTCCACTAAATATGTTTCATCGTTCACACCTTAACTTCTCATAAATAGTAGCTTATAAATTCCATTCAATATGTTTGATTGTCTACACCCTAACAAGTCATAACTAGTCGATTACAAATTCTATTGAATATGTTTAATCGTCCACATTCTACAACAACATAGCCTGTAGCTTATCAATTCTAATGAAAATGTTTTATCTCCCACACTCTAACGCGTCATTTCTTTATTCAAAAACGAATGTTTGTCGGTCGACTTTGACGGCGCACAGCGCCCAAACTATTTGAGGTAAAGGTTTTTAATATTTTTCTACATCAGATCCATCCTTCTTCTGTGCGACGGACCTTAAAAACCCACCCTCAATTGCTTTTCCTGGGAGGAGATAGCATAACAAGGGGGGTGTGTTTTTCGGAAGTGCGGACCCTGAAATCACGCGTTTTCCTGCGTAACTTTTGCAGTTTTGAGGTAGGAACAAAAATATTGGTGTGGAGGTAGTACTCGGCGATTCCTTCGATCCTCTTTTTCCGATTTACGAAAATTCCTTCGGAAGGGTTTGAAACCGGGACCTAAATTTTTTTTCAAAAGGGCGTAGTTTCCTAAATTTTTGAGGTACGAAAACAACCTTCGGGAGAAAGATGCGCGAACTTGGTGGGTTATACCACTCTGAAGAACTTTGAAGGAAAAATTTTTTCTTATAAAAATTAATTTTTTCGTGTTTTTTACATTTTCTCTTTTAGGGCTCTTCACCAGACTTTTTAAGATTTACAATGTTTTGCTTCAGCAGAAACGTACAAAATTAGTTTGTACACGCCTGTATTGCTTTTATTTGTACAAATTATTTCCATTACGTTTGATACCAGCACCGTTAGTATTTTTTTCGGGGTCGTGTTTCTTCAGAGTCTTCCGAGATCGGGACAAACAAAAAATCATCCGGATGCTCTTTACTATTGTGCATCTTGCCTCATAACAGTTAAAAAATATTTTCATATTTATGCCCGGACAAAAAATATTTTCCGAAATAGGCGAGGGGTCGAAGCGGAAGGGGGGGGGGGAATACGCAATCACGCATTTCCATTCGTTACTTTTGCAGTTTTTGAGCTACGGGATACAAATTTGGTGAGGAGGTAGTACTGGGTGATACCTTCGATCCACTTTTTGCGATTCTCGAAATTTGCATCGGAAGTGTTACAAACAGGGACCTAAATTTTTTTTTTACAAAAGGTTACTCTCTATTTCTTAGGTACAAAAACCACCTTCGTAGGAAAGATGCGCGAACTTGGTGGCTTACACCTATTCGAAGTGTTACACAGTGGCTTGGCCGAGGCCCAAAGAAGGTAGCAAAAGGGCAATTAATTTTATTTTTCATACAAAACAATTTTTTTTCATTTGTTTTTTGGGTCGTTTTACAATGCTATTTTCAAACAGTTGCGGCCGCAGGCCCCCCTCGAGCGCTGAAGGCGCGAAAATCTTGGCCGAGAGCCAAAGAAGATAACAAAAGGGCAATAAATTAGCCGAAATCCAGAACTGTGTGCACAAAAATTGACATGCCTCTCTTAAAACATTTGGGGGCCGCAGGTCCCCATCGAGCGCCGAAGGCGCGAGGCTTTGGCCGATGGCCAAAGAAGGTAACAAAAGGGCAAAAAATTACATTTTTCATACAAAAAATTTTTTATTTTTTGGTTTTTTTGCCCCGTTTTACTATACTATTTTTAAACAGTTGGGGGCCGCAAGCCCCCCCCCCCTTTGAGCGCCGAAAGCGCGAGGCTTTAACCGAGGGCTAAAGAAGATAATAATAGGGGCCGAAGTCCCGAGGTGTGTGGACAAACAAATACATGCTTCGGAAGATATATACGTGAAGTCGGTGGCTTACACCACTTCCAAGCATTTCAGAATATTTCTTTTTCATACAATTTTTTTTCTATTAGACCGTTTTACAAGCCCCTTTTAAAATAGTTGGGGGCCGCAGGCCTCACTCGAGCGCCGAAGGAGCGATGCGTTGGCCGAAGGTCAAATAGGGTTAGAATCGCCCGAGCGGAGCGCAGGCGGCTTACCTGTTTTTTTTTAATTGATGACAATGAGTTAAATTTTTGCACAACTTGTGTTTGACAATGGTAAGTTTTAAACATTCAGTAACAGCCTAAACTCAAACACATCTTGGAATGCATTGATACGCTGACTTTCAGTTCCTGTACATTTGTTTTCATAAGTTAATTACATTATTTAATTTCCCTACACCGCAACGACCATTTTGTGACTTTGATGAGTCATTATGTACTGTACAAACTATGGGGCTTAGTTTTTTTTTTATTTGGGGAAATGATATGAAATATGAAGTGTGAAATTTGAACAGTGTTTGGTACAAATATAAAATTATGAATTTTTACGGGTTCAACGCCCTAAATAAGAGTGTTAGACAATTTTATTTTATTTTAAATTTTATTCAAGCTCTATTATCAAAATTGTTTTTTGGTAAAAACTTAGGATATATTCTTGGTAAACTGCTTAACATAAGTAATAATGGAATCTTTCATTCATCTGTCATGCAGAACCATTGCAAGAGAATTATAGGTTAACTATGAAGAATTATCTTGCAATGATTCTGCATGACAGATAAATGAAAGATTCCATTATTAGTTATGTTAAGCAGTTTATCAAGAACACATCCTATGCTTTATCAAAGAGTGAATTTTGATAATACAATTAGAATAAATTTTATGACAAAAAACTTAAAATATAGTAAAATTATCTAACACTCCCACGTAAGGGGGATGGAGCGTCAAAGCAGAGAATTTTCACAATATTTGACATAACATTTTCCCCTCGCGTAATATAGAAAATCAAGGCTCGACAATCCGTAGATTATACTTTTGTACACCTTCTTACTTTACATAGTCACAGACTTTCTTACTTTTGGAGCACTGATGGCAGATAGGTAAAATGTCTCTTATTTCTACCTGCCATCACTGCTCTAAAAATTAGACCGTCTGTGACAATGTTGTAATGTAATAAGTTGTACAAAAGTGTAATCTACGGATTGTTAAATCTTGATTTTCGATAATAAGCGAGGGAAGAAGTTATGTCGAAAATTGTTAAAATTCATTGCTTTGGCGCACCGTCCCTCTTAAGGCGAGGGAAGATAAATACAAAAGGTGTCTGCACAGTAGAGAGAGTTTACATAGGATGTGGGTGAACACTGGCAGACAGGATGCAGGAAGGAGGAGACAAGAGAAGATCGGAGACGTGCCTGGGGCCAATACCCGCGCGATCCACCGCGCATTAAAGAGGGCTGCGAAGTGTCGTCGCGCGGGGGTTGAAGGGTGGTTCGCCTACCCCCTTGCCCTCTTCGACGCAGCCACCCACGCAGCGCCGCACGCCGACGGGATTAAGAGATCAAAGCGACGAGCCGGCCGGTTTATTAAAAACTTTCGCTCGCCGGGGAAGGTCTGGGGTGCGTCGTGGATTACCACGCTCGCCGCGGACGTTATTTACGTCACATTTACCGTCGTATAGAGGGTGAGAACGACTTTGTTGCGTGATTCGCAGTGGCCCTCGGTTATGAGGCATATCTGTCTCTTCACGGCTATACCTTCTCTTTTTATTAGACTCCACACACACTTCTCCCAGCATGCATGTATATTATATATATATATACATACACATATACACACACATATATATATATATGTATATATATATATATATATATATATATATATATATATATATATATACATACATAGTATCCAGAAACCAACGCTCCATAAGCATTACATGTGAATCCTGGGAGACTAAAATGTTAGTGGCAAAACATTTTACGACGCTATTTTACGAGCACAATTTGGCAACACTGCACGGAGAAAGTTCCCTCTTGCGCTCTGCTTCCAGGTATTATTTTGTCTATGTTACGTCAAGCAAACGTAGAATCATGTTTGGACTGCAGGTCAGAACGGTAGTAGTAAGATAAGTCAGATATCTGTGGAGCGAAATAGGGGACTGACTGCAGAGTCATGTTGCCACATTGTGCATGTATAATGTTATCTTACAACTTTTTGCCTCTAACGTTTTCGTCTCTAATTTAGCCTAGAATTCGCGTGGTGTGATTATTAAGCTGTTGTTACTGGACATGTTGTATTTAATATAGTTTGCGTGTGTGTGGTATTTTTAAGAGCTCAATTATCTTTGAATTCATATTTTTTATTTAAAACATCACGGATGGAACGGTTTAATTTTGTTGCCATAAATATTTCTTAAAATAGCCCTTAATATTTCAATATGAAATGTTTCTGTTCACTAAGTCAGCTGCTTTTCGTTAATTGTTTGTCCCCGTTGTATGCAAATAGTGACTTTACGATGCCTTTGTACAAAACTGCGTCATGTTAGGAATAATATTTTCCCGCATATACATCAATCAATGAATATTTTACATGCGAGCACCCTTAAACAATGCATGTTTTTAAATTTCGTTTGTTCTTTTTAATGTATGCTAATATTCGCTCCCGACAAGCCTAGTCTGGACTCGATTCTCGGAGGGGCCGCCCAGATTTTCGTATTTTGGAAATTTGTCGGACGTTGGTGTCGACAGGAGGGTATTCTCGGGGTAATTCCATTTTTCCCTATCCATGTATTCTGCCGTTGCCGGATTGTGACATCTCTTAATCCTCCCTATCACTCGAAATCTCAGTGTTTAGTATTGACTAAATTCTCTCCACCCTATTCTGACGTTCGACAGATGTTAGAAGAAGTAAGTATTCTATAAACAACACTACCCAGAATCTTAGACTACATATTCCCATATTCGCCTATATGTAGTATTGGTAAGTACTTTATTGGCCAAGCCCACTGCACTGCACAACGTTCGTTCGTTGTTAATTGTCTCTAAGAGCCAGTTTCACCAACGAAGTTGAACATTGCCACAAAGCGAGATTAATAAAACTCGATGAAGAGCTAAACCTGAGTTTAAGTTAGAGGTGCGTTCCACCAAGAACACAGCGAGTTTAAGTTACCAGAGATTAGTGAAACTTGGCTGCACGATGGGGTGTGTGAGCTGAGTTGCCTTAATTGTGTCGGAGATACCCGAACACTTGTCGGAAATTGCCAAATGTGTGTTTGTGAATTATTTCATTCGGAAACTTTGTTACAAAGTTCTTGAGGGGAAGAAGGGAGTGTTTACATCATACTATCTATGGGTGGGATACAGTAAGGGGGTAGGTATCCCTGGGTAACTTTGGAGTAAAGCCAGAAAGAAAGACCAAGGGAAGATAATCCAGCAAATAATATTTACATTATTTTATTGCTGTAAATGCAAATGTTTATCTACACACAAATGTTTTATTATTTTCTCGTCTGTATATTTTTTGCTAACCTGAAAGTACCAGACGTTAAAAAGAACCTCGTACACTGTAAAAAAATGTTATGTACTTTTACGAAGGAAATCATTGGAAACCCTGTTGCCAAAGAAATTCCTTGTAAAACTACAATGGTTGTCCTTGTAATAAAATACAAAGGCAATGTTTGTAAAATTACAAGGAATAACCTTGTAGTTATACTTTCAATACGGAAAAATAAATGAATTTAAATGCTCAGTGTACTTCATAAATAACACTGAACTTATTTATCAAATGACTTTTGAATAAAGGACGCTTACACGAAATTATTTTGAAAATAAAAAAAAAAATTTGGAGGTGGTAAACGTCGAACCACTCTTTCCGCTCGTAGAACCTACGCATCTTACCTCTAGGCCAATGTGACTTCTGTACTGCCGGTGTATGTATAAATAAAAGGAATGGACAGATTGTTTTGACAAGCGGAAATGTATTTGGAAGGCTGTATCATCATATTCATCAAAATAATGATTTCTTTCTCTAATCCTATGAGGCAGATACACAGGAATAAAGTCTTCATGGTCTGTATTGTCTTCAAATACCAAACTATACAGTGCTCGCGCCATTTATTATGAACATAAGCGAGATTAGTGACGTTACCCGGCCAAAATCGTGCAGTTAAAATTTAATCTCGCTTAAGACGAAAAAATCGAGTTTAACTGCTCGGTGAAAACCAAAACATGTATAATCGAGATTAAGCACCGAGTAATCTAGATTAAATCGCTTAAACTTGGTTGGTGAAACTGGTCCTTAGGGCGAGGAAACTCGGCGGCCAACGAAATCACCTGGCACGATTCCTACATGAGAAAATACGGTCTGACATTGCCGGGACTCGAAACCTTTGTGAGTTGTGAGAGGCCTTGCTACTCTGCCGAATTCGGCCCATAATTGCTAAATAAGAACGCTTTTCGTAGTTTACTTCACTGCAATGTCATTAAATGAATAAAACATTAAATATGCACTTCATATTATTGTAAATGTTTCAGCAGGTTGTCTTAGTTTAACGATATTACTACTTGCATTTTTAACGTGTTACTTAGACGTGGATTATGCATAGAGAAAAAAAATATTTGAACCAACCTGTTTCAAAACCTTATGTGTACTTCTGCAGATCTACTTCATCGTCATTGATAAAACGTTTTTAACTCGCAAATCACAGACGCGTGGCGTCGAAGCAGCCTTGTTCTAGCTGGTATAGTCAAATGAGACGTCTTTGCACAAACAATTATCTGCGAAAAAACATTACTCGGATCTGCAGATGTTCACGTAAGAAACTTAAACAAATAGGCGCATTATTATTTTCACCAAAACTCAATAGGTACCGTAAAGCAGGGTTACTTTACCTAATTTCGGGGTTATTTTCACTACATTTTTTGTTGTTGTAAGTGAAGGTTTGCAGAATCGCAAATTGTTGAAGAATTCGCCATTCGTAGCTTTAATAATAAACAATACTTTATGGAGTGAATATTGACCTGGAATTCCAGCATTGATGGAAATAAATATATTGGTGCAAAGTTACCCATGGGGGTGCAAAGTATCTTCACTTTACGGTATGCAAATGTAAAATGCTACATATTATAGTCTTGGTTTAATACGTTACCGTAGAGCCTATTTTGCAATCAATCATCAAATATGTGGTCGATACGCTAGTCATAACAGCTTACCTGTAATTCACTTGGTGCCAACCAATTTCGTGATTGACTCGATACAAGAAAAAAAAAAAAAACGAACATTTTTTCCTCCCTCTCTAATATCCCCCAGCTTCTACCTCGCCTCTTTCCATCATCTTTCAATGACGTGTCGCTCTGCGCGGAATCGACGGAAGCGAGTTTGAAAGAGAAACATTTTCTCCCCCGCAACACCAACGCCGAAAAGTGGTGCGCGCACAAAGAGAAGTCCCAAACAGAAATGTTCTCTCCCCTTTCTCACTCTTCTTCCATTACACTTATATTCGCCATGACGGATGTTCAGGTCTCCCGCCAAGTTTAGGTAAAAGTTTCCGCTTTTCCTGTTTCGTTTTGGTAGCTTCTTTACGAGGTGGTTTCTGAAGATCTTCTTGTCGTGAAACATTTTTTTTTTTCGTGGCAGATACGGTAAGTACTTAAAAGTGAAAAGTTTCAGTGGACTTCTAAGTGAGATACGAAGTGATTTAGTTGAGCTTGGGAATTCACAATGAAAAATATGTTCCACTACACTATTTTACGAGCAAGATAATTACATAAACCGGTTCATTTAGTGACTGAAGTTTTTGAAAGAAAGAAGTCAGTAGATACATCTATATTTGGCAAATTTTACGATCACAAACTGATCAAAAGTATGATTCCTATGATTCCTAAGGCCGCCTGCACACGAGCGGTAGCAACGGCGCGTTGACGTCGCGTTGACGCGCCGTTAACGCCTCGTTCTCCTGCCCACGGGCGGCGGTGTACGGCAGCTTAGTTCACGTCGAAACATCACAGAAGGTGCTAAAACAATGGAGGTGGTAACGAGAAAGAAACAAAGGGTTGTTTTCGCATATTTAGTGTACAAATACCTTAAAAAGAAAAAAGAGAGAAGATATTGGGTTCATCCAATGGTGAGCGCAAGATTGATGAAAGGTGCTTTTTCCACCCTGTTTATTGACCTCCGTGAAGACGAAGCGAAGTTCT
>PNEQ01026446.1:7359-20167 GCA_003012365.1 Medauroidea extradentata | reverse complement strand
GCGATCTATCTCTTCATTTGTTGCCCGTGAATGTGAGGGCCCCTGGTATTGGCTGGAAGGTCCTTGTAGCTGGCTTACCTTATCTGCATTTACAGTTGATGCCCCTCTTATCTCCTTGGTGTTGTGATATGCAGCTTCTGCAGCAAGGGCCTTTTCTTGAGCTTGTGAAAACGTCAGCGTTGTTTCCGACAATAGCCTGTGCTGCACAGCTTCATCACTCAGCCCGCACACAAACCTATCTCATAATGTTAGGTCTAGGCTAACCCCGAAGTTGCAGTGTTCGGCTAAGCGTCTCAGTTCGGCTACAAAATCTGCGATACTCTCACCCAGTTGCTGACTTCACTGGTGAAATTTAAATCTTTGAAAAATTTCTGAGGACTTCGGCGCAAAATGGGTTTTTAGCAATGGCCCAATTTCTTCGAATGTTTTGGGAGTGGGATTCGCGGGTAACACAAGCGAACGCACTACAGAATACGTTTTGGGGCCACAAACACTAAAAAAACACCGCACGTTTCTTCTCGGCCGAAGTGACGTCGTTTGCTTGGAAGTAAAATTCCAGACGCTCAGCATACGCATCCCAACCCTGCGGATGCGTCACGTCGAATTCTTCGATATGTCCTAGATTTGCCATGATCTTGCCGTTTCTCGAGTCGCGATTAAACTAATGCCTGAACCCCATCCTCGTCGTCAGTGTTAGATGTTCAGGTTGTAATTTCTGATTGATTTACCACCATCATGAAACTTGGTTTTAATGCGACTACAAACACTACACTTGCAATTGATTACAATACCGCCATTCTGTCTAAGATAACACTAGTCTGTTTTTGTTACCACACTGGTGCCAACAGTGCACCCCCACAACTAAAGCTAACAAA
Source organism: Medauroidea extradentata (assembly GCA_003012365.1). Classification (NCBI taxonomy): domain Eukaryota; kingdom Metazoa; phylum Arthropoda; class Insecta; order Phasmatodea; family Phasmatidae; genus Medauroidea; species Medauroidea extradentata. Next base: position 19,292 of record PNEQ01026446.1, on the reverse strand, counting down.
AGGCAATACACAACAACAATACATAACAATATGCAAAAACTTAACCCTTTGAGGAGCATGGCCGTACATTTACGAGCATGAGAAGCGGTGCCTTGTAAAGCATGAACGTATATTTACGTTTCTGTCTTTGTCCAAGAGTGTAAGGGTCAATATCAACATTTAAATCAAAAACTTTACACGAGGCAGCATCTGCCGTGTTTCAGTTTAACAGTGAACTGTTTACAGACATTTTGAGTTGCTGTAAGTATAATGCTGCGACAGTCTATGGTGTAGCGCTAAATGTGCAGAGTGAAATAATGTTATGTTTATGAATGTCCACGCCATCTGTTCTCAGCAGCAGCTACTGCATCTCGGATGCAATGCTCCGTTATCCTTGAATGTAACTACTGTGTGTCAGTTGCACAACTTCGTTTAGTTTATAAGAAGATTCATACATCGCAGCATGTGTATTAAGACTTGTAAATTATTGAGCAGACGAAAAAATAACACTCGTACTTCGCTAGGAATTTTTTCTAGATCTGAATAAACATAAGTAAATAAAAATTATCTGTAAACTGGAAGTAATTTTTCCTTCCATTTTTTGTGCCTTTACTACAGTAAAAAACAATTTTATTTACAAAAAGAAAGCCATTTTTTTCTGGCAAGACCTTGTGCTGGGCCTGCACTTCCTTTCACACATTTTGTGAAGATTCTACAATTGTACAGTTTACCAGGACTTTTAGCAGATCGTCAACTACAATATTGTGAATATTGACAGTGGCATTGTACCGACTGCGTCGGTGAACGACGTAATTTGACGACATTAGAAACAGTTCAGACATTGCAAGTTATCAGCAATTAACATATATAATACTCAGCAGTTATATTTCTAATACTCCCACGTATCCAGAAATTCGCATACCTTACATGGTACTCCATTTGTTGTTTTGGAATATTTACCGTTGCCGTTTGTAAACATGACATTCTTCGCCATAGATGTGATGCAGACTAAACAGAGACACAGGTGCAAGCAGTGCAGCTAGCTTCGTGCTACACCAGCGCTATCGAGCGACAATGGCGGAATCTCAAGAAATATTCCCGAAAGCTGTATTAATATAATTTTCCTGTAATATTGTGAATTTCTGAAAGGAATTGTTTATATAATTAATATTGTTCTAAGCAAGACGTGTAATGTTTGTATTGTGTTTTCATTATGTAATTTCAGATTTCGTAGTAATAATCGATATATTGTAATTAATTCGTCATAGTTGCTCCGCCATGTTGGGCAGACTATTTCCAGTGATAATATTCATTCTTGCTTCTTGTATTTATAGTCGTGTATTTGTAGTATGTGCGTTCAGTCGGCTACCTGTGAAATGTGAGTAACTCTTGTCTTTCGTATTCGTAAATGTGGAATGGGTTGTTATGCTGCAGGACTTGTAAATGATTAATTTGCGGCGCCTTGTTTAGTTTCTTGTTCATTATTTCTTGAGTTGAAGTCCTGTAGCATAATGGCCCAAGTTCTAGTGTTTCGTTCGTGTCTTGTGTTGTTTGTTTTTGTTTTCACTTTTGCCTGGTATATTAAAGTAACTTTCGCGTTCGGGATTTCAATAAGTAAACTCAAGTAATATGTAATATTATTCAGTAAGGGAGAGATACGGCCAGACATGTATTTTCTATTAGTTTCATTTGTTGGTTAATTAATCTTTGTAGGCGTGTAATTTGATGCTTAGATTTGACAGAGAATGTAAACCATTTCAGATATTTAATAGTTCATGAATTAGATGTTTTGCATGCACCTTATGTGCCCGATTAAGATACTTGTGCGAGGGTGTTAGCTGTGTATGCATACTACTGAGGTAGGTTATGCTTGTGTTTGAGATTGTGTGTTGGGGCGAGTGTCCCCTGGAAGTTTTAATTAGTAAGTAAGTATGTTTAGGGGCGTGTGTCCCCTCGATTTATGTCAGGATATGCTGCTGGGCAGAGAGTCTCAGTCAGCACTTGTTGTGTGAGCTAGTTCCCTATGAGGTAGGGCTAGCCTATGTTTAGTTATTGTCTTTGCTACACCCTCCTCAAGGTTATCGACTAGGGCTTCTTGTTATTTCATATTTGTTCAACTTTAACTGTGATTCCATTTGCACGCCTGTTATTGTATTTTTGTAAAGTTAATGTTTAATGTTATTTGTTTCATTTGGAACGTTTTGATTCTTTTTTAATTAGCCTATTTGAGTTTGTATTATTTGCAAGGTTTTGTAACTGTTGATTATGTTTTGGATTATTAATAAATCGCTGATGCGATTGAACCCGACCTTTGGTGTTTACTTGAAGTTGTAGGCACATGGTTATTTCCCTTTTTCATGTGTGCTATTAATTGTGACATTACTTGCAGATCATGCTGATCACTTGCTAGTTTTGCTTGACTTGAGGTTATGAGTATCTAGCTTTGATTGAATTGACATTAAACCCTTGCCTAGGCGTGCTTGCCAATAGTTGGGAATCGCTACCCTCGTTCCTGCCTCTGCTATGCTATGTGAAAATTGTTAGCTGCCATCACCATGTTGAGGTTAGCCCCGATGGAGGGGCGGTGATGATACAACCTGTATTAGCGAGAGGATGTGCCCAACAAACAGGAGTTTTTTTTTTTTTTCGCGCCTTCGTGAAACTATGTATTTATCACAAAATAAAGTTCATTTTGCAGATATTTGTAATGTAAAGTACGAAACAATTCAAAATGAGGGAATAACTTTTTTTTTTGTTTCGAGCTACTGTTACTTTTTACTTCGCACTACTGCCACAAAAACTTTACTCATGAAATAAAAAAAATCAAGTTTTTATGTAAAGTCATAATTGTGTCGCCATGGCTTCATAACATCGGCAAATAGCGCTTAGTGAAAAAGAATTGAATGAAACTGTTGCAAACTGGGAATCAGTTAGTGATATAAGTGGCAGTGAAGATGATGTCTCAGAACCAGAGAGTGATGCAGATGAAGACAATATAGAAGTAAACACAATACAACATGATCCTCACGTGAGTACACAAAACAATTTTTCTTCAAACCATATGTCCTATTGTCGTATTTACGTTCCTCGCCATCATGCATAACTCTCCCACCCTTACCAACCTCACCACACAACATATACCTTACCTACTCTACACTACACTGCCCTCTTTTATAAAAAAAAATCAGTCAAATCCTTCACTTGTTTACTGAACCCCCTCATCATATCACACTTCACTAAAGTCTACACACTTGTCATAAATTCATCCTCATTGGAGGTCGTCTCAGTCTCCCACTACATCTGACAGTTCCCTTCTCTTCTCCCTCTGCACCATCTTGCCCTTCTCTTGTTTGCGGCCTTCTGTCGCTGTCTGAAACTCCAACATCAGTGTTTTCAGAAGCTCTAAACCCTCGAAAATCACCCCGCTCGTCAAATTCTTCATCTGTCGATTCCTGATTCTGTGTTCTGATGCCCCTACTTGGTTGGTCCTTCCCTTCTCCTTCTAATCCACACCCTTCAGAATTAGTGTTCCTCTGCACTTTCTTCTGTGATGCTCTAATCTCTCCTTTTAAGTAGGTCCCTTTTTCCATGAGCTCCTGTTCCGGCTGTGCTTCCACTCTTTTATCTCTTGCATCTATTTGATCAACACTCGAGTTAATAGCAATTTCTCTTCACTGCCTACCTATCACCGTGTGCCGTAATTGGCTTCTGCGCAAATGGTCTAAGGTATGGTTCAACTTTGACCTCGTTGGTGTTATGTCCTAAAACTCGATGTATTTGCCCTGGTGCCCATCGAGTCTTCTCTCCTCTCACTCACCGGACTAATACTCGCTCCCCAAAGTTGTAGTGCTTCTGCTCACTGTACCACCCTGACTTGCGCTTCTGGGAATATTCTGGCAAAGTAGGTTTCAGTAACTGAAGTTTGATTCGAGGTCTTCGCTTCAGAAACATTTCTGCAGGTGTCCTTCCCGCGCATGAGTGCGGCGTGTTGCGGTAACTGAACAACCAATGGTCAATTTTGGCCTGTAATGAATGTACATTGCCCTCCAAGGAGTCTTCAGTAGTCTGTTTCCAAATTGCTCCCTTCACTGACTGTACCGTACGTTCTGTCGCTCCATTGGACTGAGGGTGGAATGGTGGTGTTAGCTGCAGATCTATGGCCATAGTCTTGCAGTATGCTTTGAATTCTTCAGACCTAAACTGAGGTCCATTATCTGCCACAATTGTCTCTGGTAGTCCATATGTTACAAATTTGGATCTCAGACAGTCAATAGTTTTTGCTGCTGCTGTAGAAGTCATCAACTCAACTTCCACCCACTTTGAATATGCGTCCACCATGATGAGTATCTGTCGCTGATCCTGTTCTGCAAAGTCAATGTGAACTTGTTCCCATACTCGACTGGTAGCTGGCCACAATACACAATGTTCCTTAGGGTTTCTTGGCCTCGACATTTGGCATGGTGCACACTGCTTTACTATGACTTCGATGTCTTGATCTATTTTGGGCCACCATACATAACTGCGGGCCAACATTTTCATTCGCACCACTCCTGGGTGACCCTCATGCAGCAGTTTTAGAACTTCCTCCCTTAATTGAGATGGAATCACTACTCAATCACCCCATGTGATGCAGCCTTGCTCAATTGCAAGCTCATCCTTCTTGTTCAGGTATGGTTTTAGTGGCTCTTCCACCTATGCGGCCCAACCATTCATGGTATATGCTTTCAACACCTGCAGTACTTCATCTTCTTCAGTGGCTCGCTGAATTTTACTTGGGGACAGAGGAATATCATTTACCGCACTGACCGCATAAATAGGAAGTTATACTGGGTTCGAGTGGGGTAATGGTAACCTAGACAGCGCATCTGCACTCCCCATGTCCTGTCCTTTGCGGAACTTCACATCATAATTGTAGCCTAACAGGATCAATGCCCAGCATTGTAACCGTACTGCTGTTAGACATGACACATCCTTATGTGGTCCCAAAATTGTAACTAGTGGCTGATGATCTTTATACAAAACAAACTTCCGGCCATTCAAATATTTATGAAATTTTTGTACTGCAAATATAATACTCAAGGCTTCCTTTTGCGTTTGACAGTAATTCCTCTTTGCTGGAGACAATGTTTTAGATGCAAATGTAATGGGCCTTTCAGTATTATCTGGCATCTTATGCGCTAACACCACGCCAACCCCAAACTGTGATGCATCACTCATAACTATTAATGGTTTTTTGGATCAAAAGCTATCAACACAGGGGCCTTTAAAATCCAAGTCTTACTGGCCTCGAACAAATGCTGACACTTGTCTGACCAATTCCAAACTGCGTATTTTCTCATCAAGTCATAAAATAGCAATAATCGACTAGCCATTTGAGGTACAAATTTAGCATAGAAATTAACCAGACCCACATATGCTTTTAGTGTTGTTACATATTTTGGTACTGGTGCATCCTGAATAGCCTCCATCAGGTCTGTTGCTGGTTTGATACCTTCTGAATTAATATGCTAGCCCAAGAATGTCACCTCCGATTACATGAATTTGCATTTGGACTCGTTGACTTTCACTCCGTAATGCTGCAGTCTTTTCAGCACTTTCTCTAATAACTGGATGCATTCCTGTTCTGAAAACCCTGGTATAAGTATATCATCTAAATATACCACAAGGTTTGGGATCCCATGTAGAATCTGCTCCATGGCTACTTGAAATGTGCTAGGTGCACAGCACAAACCATAGGGCATTCTTCTAAACTGGTACAGTCCTTTTTGTGTGTTAACTGTTAACACTTCACGTATTTCTTCTGCTACTACCAACTACTGGTAAGCATTTGCAAGGTCTAACACACAAAACACCTTTCTTTGTCCCAAAGACGCAAATATATCCTCAATACGAGTAATGTATGATGTTCTGGTTCCACATTTGGGTTACAGTCTTCTTAAAATCTGCACAGATCCTAATTCCTCCATTTGTTTTTGGCACAATCACCAACGGGCTAGCCCACCTGCCGTGTGTCACTTTTTCTAACAAACCAACTTTTTCCAGTTTGTCCAACTCTTCACCTACCTTGTCCCACAAAGCATACGGCACTGACCTTGCCTTTCGAAACACTGGTACACTGTCCCTTTTCAAAACAAAGGTAGCTCCTATCTTACGGATTTCTCCAAACTGCCCACTAAATACCTCTGCGTACTTCTGTTTCAACTTTGATATTTCCAAGTCATGCTTTTGTCCTACAGTCCCATTCTTCCCAGACTCCTTCAAGCCTACCTCTGTTCGTCTAACTGCTTGAACTTCAGTGGAGCCATTATCTACCGATACCTTAAAAATTGATTTCCAATCCAACTTAAGTACTGACAACCAATCTCGTCCCATTAATGCCGGTAATTGCCTCTCCCCTGAGTCCACTACTAGCAATCCTAGCCTGCAGTCTTGGTTTCTGTATTTGACCTGCACCTCTAGACTACCTTTCAGTGGTAACTGTTCACCAAAATAAGTTTTTAACCTGATATCCGCTAGCTGCAATGGGATGTTTGACCACTTAGTACAGTACACTAAGTACGGAATTAATGACACTGCCGCTCCTGTATCTACTTCCATTGTCAGCTGTTTTCCTGACACCTCTACCATTACTTTGTAAGTATCTGTAACTGCCTTCACCATTTCCACATGCCACAAGTCCAAATTATCAAGTTCCTCCTCCTGTAACCCTGTCTGCACTGTTTGGATCAGTCCCTGCTTCACATTTATATATTTCCGGGCCAAATGTCCAATTTTACCACATTTGTTACACTTATACTTACTGAAACGGCATGTATTTGCAAGGTGGTTCCCACCTCCACACCTAAAACACTCTTTATTTTCTTCCTTACCTCTTTCCTTCCTGACTGCCTGCTCCACCCTTTTGTCCGTCACCTTACACACTTCTCCTTCCTCACGTCCTGACGTCTGTGGAGCTTGAAAAAACTTTTGTTGCTTTTCTGCCTGTTCCATTGTGGTTGCCTTGGCATACGCTTCGTCAAACGTGCATTCTTCCTCAATCAATTTCTGTTGAATATGCGGGCTGGATATTCCACTCACGAATCGGTCCCGCAACGCCTCTTTTAAAAATGTACCGAAGTTACATGTTGCCGCCAATCGTTTGATCGCCACCGAATATTCAGCCAAAGTCTCATCTTCCTGCTGCCGTCTGTTGTGGAACTTAAACCGCTCTGCCAATATCAACGTCTTCGGTACGTAGTGTAGCTTCAAAATAGCTTCAAGTTCAGCAAATGATTTGCTACCTGGTTCCTCTGGGGCTGTTAAATCCCGTAACACTCGAAATGCATTTTTACCGATCACCGATAACAACACTGCTACCCGCTTACCCTCCGGTACCGAATTAACATCAATATAGTGTTTCAATCGCATCAAATACGATGTAATATCATCAGAAGTTTCATCGAATTCCGATATCGTCCCGAACATCGGCATTGTCAACGTCACTTGCAATAATTCCACTAATTATCCCGACTCGTCGCCACTGTTGTATTTACGTTCCTCGCCATCATGCCGAACTCCCCCACCCTTACCAACCTCACCACACAACATATACCTTACCTACTCTACACTACACCTATGATTTTCTGTGGCAAGATGACAGCGGCGCCCTAGACTTCAGAAATGACTTCAGGAATAACTTCAGGAACAACTGACAACATTTAGTTACCAGAAGATCCCAGTGAAATAGATGTTTTCCAGGAAATGTTTGAACCTTATTTGGTTGAGCATATTGTCTGTGAAACTAATAAATACCATGCATTGGTTACACACAACTTTGAAGTACAGTAAAACATTCAAAGTTGAATAAAAATAGCAAGACAACAGTTTCAGAAATGTACACATTTGTAGCTATGGTATTTATAATGGCTCACACGAAGAAGAACCATATAAAAGACTACTGGTCTACACCAATGTTTGGGAAAATTATGTCCCACAATCAATTGTTGTTACTCCTAAGATTGCTACAGCCAAAATCAACCAGCTGGTGATAGACTTTGCAAATTTAGCACCATAGTTGGATCTATAAAAATTAAATTCAAATCCAGATTTACGCTAGGTAAAAACTTATCCATTGATGAAAGAATTGTTGTGTGGAAAGGTTGCTTGGCTTTCAAGCAATACATCTCAACCAAGCGCCACAGGTTTGGAACAAAATTATTTGTAATTCGTGATTGCGAGACTGGGTACATTTTTGATTTTTTAGTGTACAAAGGAGCTACCACTAACATTAAAGAGGATAAAACTCTACGTATTTCTGAGTCGATTGTCACAATACTCACTGCTTCTTATCTGGGACAAGGCCACTCACTGATAACTGGTATACAGACCCCACACTACTTTAGCATTTGTATGAAAATAATACCGAGGCTTGTGGCACAGTTCGGCCAAACAGAAAGGCAACGCCAAACTTTCCACAGAAAGTAGCTACAGGCAAGTGTGCTGTGTATCATACAGAAACAATGCTATCCTGGGTTATCACAAGACATGGAAACATGGGAGAGAGTCGCCGAGTGGCGGAGGAAAAACAAACACGTGGCTCTGCTTTGTGGCGAGACAGGATGCTAGTTGCACGTGACTTATCAGACAGTCGGCAGTTCATGTGCGCCCACGCAAGCACAATCTGTCTTGTTCCTGGGGAAAGGAGGAGGGGTGAATGTTTATTGGCTGACGTGAACAGTCAGGAGGGATTGTATCAATGTTTAGCGGCGCGTTTCTTAAAGCACAGCACTCACAAAGGAAATTTAAAACACAGACAATCTTCCTTAAATTTTCAATTTTTTTACCCCAATTTTTTACAGTTCCTCAAAAAAGGTTGTAAATTACCATCGCTATACCACATCACGTACCTAACTGCATAGTTGAGATAAGGACACATGGAGGAGTTTGAGAGGGAATTTCAGGCAAGAGGGAGTGAGGAGAAGTGAGGGGGAGCATTAGGAGATAAGGCAGCGTTAGTCATCACGTCTCACATATGTCGGTGTTGCGCGGGTGGCCTACGCACCCGGCGCTCGCTTCAACTATATTCCAGCCGAAGTTTCTAGCATTTTTTAAACAGTTTTTTGTTTGTTTCACCGCTGCATATTACTAATTAATGATAACTGAATTATGTTATTGTTTAATGTATGCATAATTATTTTTCATTAACGTTTAACTGCAATCTATTTCACTTTGCTTAGCCTTGATAAATTTTTAAAATATAAATTTTTCCACGGTTCCTGGAAATGATGTCGTTAGATTGACGATGTCGTTAGATCCGATGTCGTTAGATTGGGGGTGTACTGTAAGTAGTGCATGTAATAAATAACAACTTGTTATACACTGAAAATGTATCTGTAGCAAAACACTTCTTTACACAATAAGACAGACATTATGACTAACATAACAGTACTTTTTGTTACAGTGCAATGCACAAAATGTAAATACCATATGTAATAACTTGTATTTTGTTAGTATTCTCTCTCTCTCTCTCTCTCTCTCTCTCTCTCTCTCTCTCTCTCTCTCTCTCTCTCTCTCTCTCTCTCTCTCTCTCTCAAAATATAAGGGCCTTTATTTGAATATGAGATATGGTCAACATAGAAGTATTTGCAGGTAAAAATGTAAAACAATAGGAGCATATGTAAATAGCACCGATGATATATTATAACTTATTATATTTTGTTAGTAATTGCTTTTGTTGAATTGGAAGGATTTGTTACTTTGAGATATAATTTAGTCTTCAGAACATAAAAGTGGTTCTGTAGAAATGATAAGTGGTACATGTAATGTATTACCTGATACTATTGTTAAGTAATATTCTTTATTGAAATATAAGGTTATTTCTTATAGTAAGAAATGGCTAGCATAAGTATTTTGTATGTAAAAAGTATATGTAACTTATGGTAATTTGTGAAACAGTATATAGGTGTTCATAGAAATTACTCTAGTATTTCCTAAAATTGCGTCCTCGCGCTGCCCCCCCCCCCCTCCACAACCAACAATTAAAATTAACTGTGATAGGCTTAGCGACTCACGTATGTGTTTTTCCTATGGTAATTGATTAAAATAGCAAATAAGTTTTTTATATTACATACAATATTTTCAAAAATTTCTCTAACCAAATTTTACAAATGCAAACAAAATGCATAATTAATATAAATTTTTATATAAAACTTGGAAATGCTACATAAAATGTGTATTTTTTAAAAATAATGTCTCAAACCCAAAATAATTTTTTTTTAAACAATGTTTTGGAAAAAAAAAAAAAACCTTGCTCCCATGTAAATAGTTATTCATGCTATACTATGCTCATGAAAGGGTGAAACACAATTTGACATACACAGTCTATGACATTGAATGCGTTGATTGGTTAGAGGCAAACTTTGAATGCTAAAATTTGGAAGTTCGCCATTTTTACCATGATGCGTTTCGTGCAATGCAGCAGAATAAAGCACAAAGTACGTTGTAGCAATCAACAATAGCTTACATGTCCTCATTTCACGTTGTAACGTATTATTGTAATGGGGCATCTGTTGTAGTTGGGTCTTAGGAAGAGATTTTTCGAAATTCAACCCCTAAGGGAGTGAAAACTGGTGAAATGTATATTAGATAAAACATCAATAGATGTTGAACCCGACGGCCTATCATCGTGATTTTTACTTTAATGGAATACACATAAAGTTGTGTATTAGCCAATGTCAAGATTCATAGAAATTCAACATTAAAGCAGGAGAAAAGCCCTTACATGTGTTTCCAATTAATTATTGATATATATTTAATCATTCAGGTCAAATTATAGACTCACTACAAAATGTTACTTATCCATATACCCTAAAAGCAGTTTCTGATTTTTTAAATTTCAGCCCCCAAACAGTAAAATGGGAGGGAAATGTTTTTTTATGAATCATCAACTAATAAACAGAAATGGCTGTCATCATAATAATAACTTCATATGATCTTTGAAAGAACTGTGCAAAGGGAGTGCATGACTGGATTTTGTTTATATGGACATACTCCACTGCGAAATAAATGACTGTCACAAGAAAACTAAAAGTAAAAATAAGACAAGAAAACATAAATAAGCAGAGTATGCTTTAGTCATCAGGATACATACACAACATGAAATTCCAAAACTGGAATCTGGTCAGATAAAACAAGGAACAAACAGAAAAAAAAAACCTAGGTTGACATGCGACACAACGATGAGACGAAACAAAAACACAAACAGAATTACAGCAGACGACACAACGATGAGACTAAACAAAACACAAAGATATCGGACACAAACATAAAAAACGACAGACAACACAAACGATGAGACGAAATATAACACAGTAGTTTTCCAAACAGTCAGTATGAACGACGTTTCGGGAACTGGAATCTGTTCCCGTCATCAGGTAGACACACAGGGTTCAAGAACACGAGTGCGACTGATGAGGAGACTGGAAAAACCATGTGTTTATATAGGGTAAAGCCCCTTATCGTGCTCAGCCAATGGGAGACGAGCTGTCTCCTGATTGGTCGCGCAGCATGTATTTGACTCTGATTGGTTGTGGTGGGTTGAGTGATTGTTTTTATTTTGTGCTGTAAATTTGTTTCTCTTTTAATCAATGGGATCCATATATTTTTTAATTCAATGCTCTGTTGACTGAAAATATTACTATTGCTAATAATAAAGGCCGATTCTTTTGTTTTTCTTTTAATTTTGTCAGTTTCCTGTGTAAGTGGTTTAGATTCTTCTCAAAGGATTTTGTGGCTATTTTCCCATGCATGTTCGGCCAGTCTAGATTTTTGGGTTTCGCCTTTTTTGCAATTGTTTTTATGTTCTTTAATGCGGGTTGATAGAGCTCTGCCAGTTTCACCAATGTACATATGGCCACATTCGCAGGGTATCTGATATACACAGTTGTGTGTTTGTAGTTTTTCTGTGGCTGGTTTCA
>PNEQ01026445.1:0-20047 GCA_003012365.1 Medauroidea extradentata | reverse complement strand
ACCAGTATAATACAAATACATGCTAGCTGTGACTATGTCTATATGATGGCGGTAGTGTTGGACAACATGCACACAGCACGCTGTACCTTGGCCAGGTCTCCGCCAGGAACTGCTGTTGGTGGCTGGTAGTTGATACCAACCTACCGACCAAGAGAAACTACATGTGTCAAGTGACCAGTATAATACAAATACATGCTAGTTGTGACTATGTCTAGATGATGGTGGAAGTGTTGGACAACATGCATACAGCACGCTGCACCTTGGCCAGGTCTCCGCCAGGAACTGCTGTTGGTGGCTGGTAGTTGATACCAACCTGCCGACCAAGAGAAACTACATTTGTCAAGTGACCAGTATAATACAAATACATGCTAGCTGTGACTATGTCTAGATGATGGCGGTAGTGTTGGACAACATGCATACAGCACGCTGCACCTTGGCCAGGTCTCCGCCAGGAACTGCTGTTGGTGGCTGGTAGTTGATACCAACCTGCCGACCAAGAGAAACTACATTTGTCAAGTGACCAGTATAATACAAATACATGCTAGTTGTGACTATGTCTAGATGATGGCGGTAGTGTTGGACAACATGCAGACAGCACGCTATACCTTGGCCAGGTCTCCGCCAGGAACCACTGTTGATACCAGCCTGTGAACCAAGAACTGTATGTGTCCTCTGGCAACTGTTAATAACATGAGCGTCAAGTCATGCTATAATGAATGTCGTATTGTTTAGATGTAACAGGGATATATGCCGTATATTATTTGCCACCTATTTCAGAATTAAAATTCTGTTATATTAATAGGAAATATTGGACTTTAGAAACGAAACTAACATTGTCCATATTTAATCAGAGAAATTTTTTTGGATGACAAATTTAATAGTTACTATACCGGTATATGTAATTGGTAACATAATTTTCCAATTACTATGAAATTTTTACTCAGTTAAACTGAACTTTAAAAATGCATAATATTTTGTTTGGATCCATACTTTCACATTAGCTTGCGACACCTAAGTAACCATGAATTGTAATTTATCTTGCTTGATCATCTCTCATATAACTCACTCATAAAAGTATTTAAACTTCCTCAGCTTGGCCCAATTTTTCACCCAACAATGTTATTTCGTAAGGAATGTATTGTAGTATGGACAGAGATGCAAAGTGTTTCTTCAGAACACTTTTAATTAATTTTCTCACGCTAATTCATAATTAATTTTTTTAAGATAGAAAATAGATTTCAAGATATAAATATGGTTCCCTAGCAAATACCATTGATAAATACTGCACCCAAATAAATATTTATTTGGTAAAATTGTCAAAATATTTTCTTCCTGATACCGACATTTCAACATAAATTGAGAGTAACTACATTTTATACACACTACAAATTTTAAATAAGCAAGTTTACATATTAACCTTGAAGCCAGTGGGGCACCACTCGACAAACTGGATGGTTCTCTTAGTCTTGATGGTAGCAATGGCAGCATTCACATCCTTGGGCACGACATCTCCGCGGTAAAGCACACAGCAGGCCATATACTTGCCGTGACGTGGATCGCACTTCACCATCTGATTGGCAGGCTCGAAGCATGCATTGGTGATGTCGGCCACAGTCAGTTGCTCGTGGTATGCCTTCTCGGCAGAGACAATGGGAGCGTACGTAGCCAAAGGGAAGTGGATGCGAGGGTACGGCACCAGGTTGGTCTGGAACTCGGTCAGATCCACGTTCAGAGCGCCGTCGAAGCGCAATGAGGCAGTGATGGAGGACACCACCTGACCAATCAGGCGGTTCAGATTGGTGTAGGTTGGCCGCTCGATGTCCAGGTTACGACGGCAGATGTCATATATTGCCTCGTTGTCCACCATGAAGGCGCAGTCCGAGTGTTCGATTGTGCCGTGCGTGGTCAGCACTGTATTGTAGGGCTCCACCATCGCTGTCGCTATCTAATCATTAGAACACATCGAAAGGTATTCAGTAAGTATACAGTCGACATCTTACAAACCAGACTGAACTTAAGAGTGTTTTTTTCCTTGCCGAGCATCTTGACGCTCCACCTCTGATTCAAGGTATTTTTAAGTAAAGTTTATCTCAGCGATACAATCATCCTGTCGGAAAGCTTGCTGACGACAACATAATTCCCACAAACTTTCCAAGATTCGTTTTGAATCAAGTCTACAAGCACAATGCAAAAGTTCGAGTGTGTATTCACTTTTAGTTGCATGATAATATTCACTTGCCTACTTCTGTACAATTTGTTGATGCACTTGGCTAAGTTAATGCCGAGCTGTTGGAGCAAATTGCACACAATCCTGATCCCACTCCCCTTGAATAACATTCGTTTTATCTATTTAAATGTGACATACATGTGTCGATTAAATTCGGACCATTGTGCAAATCATGTTATTCTAAAATACACAAAAATTGTATTTCGAGTGTAAAAATGTGTGTTATTAACGACTGTAAAATGATGTTAAACGTGGTAAAGCCCCACTAAATGTTTAAATAACTCTACATTCTATAATTAGTCATAGTTTTTTTGAGTGCTGATGCATATTACTTAAGCTTACAGCAAAGGACATTCTCTTTTTTTTTTATTTGTGCAGAAACTATAGCAACATATTTGTGTTTAAAATAACATAGAGCAATTTGTTATCATACAGCCATTCCTTAATCTCTGATGGCACAGCATATATCAGGTCCATTCATGTGGTATGGTCTTGCTTATCTTGAGAGCAGACGAGATTATTCAAGAGCAGATAGGAAGCAGAAAGTGTAGTTGCTAACAACGATGACGACCCGAAAGACAAAGAGCAGAAATCATTATGCACAGCAGTTGTCATGGCAACGGCACAGCTGTCAACATAAAAGTGCAGTGCAAGAACAAGAAATGCATGGTGCTTAATCAAAACCTGTCGTCCGATGAAGATGATAGTAATAGAGATGTAACTCACGTGCACGTAATATTAATTAACCACATTGGAGGTAGAAAAAGTTGGTTATTCAAATAAGGCGTTTTAGAAGTTTGGGTTTACGTAAAATATTTGTTGTTCCATATAACAAAAATTCAAGTAATTAGTAACAATGAATATATAATTCGACGCAAACTTAACAGTCATTGCTAAGTTTTTTCACGTGCGCCGATGTATTTATAGGTTACGTCGTCAAGTATCTACTTGCTTTGGACAATGAAAGTTGTTTCATCTCTCTCGTTAATAACAAAAACACCCTCTGCATTCCCGACAGGATGCCCAAATATCTTCATGCTGCTATTTTGTGAACAACAGTATTGCTTAAAATTAAATACATTCCTGCCTGCTTCTCATCTTGATAATTTTGATATTAGGTAACTTTTTCCATTCTTGCTCTTTCAGCTCTTTTCCTGCTCTACCTCGGCGAGCAGGAGCAAAAAGAGCAGCTCTTAAGAACAGAAAGAGTAATTGCTCCTGCCGCTCGAACGACACATGAAAAAATACTCCCAGTGAAATCATTGCAAAGGAGTGTGAAAGAGTGTGAAATGAGCAAAAAGATCTGAATGAGCCTACCACACGAATACACCTATCATTTCGCCATGCTAAGAGTTAGTGTGAAAAGCTCGAGGGTACTGACCTGAGGGGCAGGGTATATGGAGAACTGCAGTTTACTCTTCTTGCCATAGTCGACAGAGAGACGCTCTATGAGCAGAGCAGTGAATCCGGAACCGGTGCCACCTCCGAAGGAGTTGAAGATGAGGAAGCCCTGCAGACCGGTGCACTGGTCGGCCAGCTTGCGGATACGATCCAGCACCAAGTCCACAATCTCCTTGCCGATGGTGTAGTGAGCACGTGCATAGTTGTTGGCAGCATCTTCCTTGCCCGTTATCAACTGCTCCGGGTGGAACAGCTGACGGTATGTGCCCGTCCTCACCTCGTCTACAACAATCACATGTTCATCAGTCTACAACACCAAATACTATACATGTGCACTTTTGGACGTATTCGTGACCAGCTTAGTCTGGCCTTGTGACTCGACTTCTCACTTATGCCCTGAGGCTCGAAAGTTTCAGAAAACAAACATGATCAAATCTATCTATATGTGTTCTTAGAATAAAAGAACTTCTGCCTTTTGTCTTCTTAATTTCTTTAAGATAATTGTGACTCATTGTCACCAGCTATAATCTGTTTATTTAATAAGTACAATTAAGTTATAATGTCAAGCTCTAACTTAGCCTGGTGAAACACGTGTCATTACAATGTGTCATGCATTGTAATAACGATCATATTAGTCCAACATTGAAAGGAAAATACTAGTATGTCCAATTACTGCATTGCTTTTCTATAATATAAGTGGTAATGTTCATGTTAATGACCAAAACACCGCGGCATTTTGCCAATGACAACATTTTCTGGAATTTTACACAAGATGGAAATGAGGCTCACCAACTGGAACTCTCGGGGATGATCACCTTTATCTATGCCACATCTAGCTGGAAGAATACTCTAAGAGGATTGACGATTGCTTTGAATATCGTAGTATGTAACAGAGTCGGAAGTGATAATTGGACATTATAATGGGCGCCAGAAGCTAGCATTGGAGGTGACTGCAGCAATGAGAAGATGGTAGTGACAAGGAAGAACATTGTGTTGCAACAAACGATGGTCTGATGGTTACAGAGGGCATAGCTGTAATTTTTACTATGTGGAATTTATGCAAAAATTATAGACATAAATTTGAATATAAATCTAAGTAAATAGGCAATTTCGAGTAATACCCCAGTAGCAATTTTTGATTGGACCAACGTAAGTCCAACCTTTGCCTCAAGGTTGGGCCAACGTTAGAAAAATTATGTTGGTCTGACATCAAAATGACACTCGGACCTACGTTGGCCCAACATTGGTTTTTTGGTTGGATGCCAACCCGAAAACAACATTTGTCCAGCAATGGCCCAACATTGACATTATAGGTTGGGCCAATGTCAATATGTCGCGTGGGCCTACGTTGGCCGGACATTGACTTTTGCAATTGAATTATGTTGGGCCCACATTGACGAAACGTTGGATGAACAAAATTCTGAACAAATGAACTCTAAAAAAGCAAATTTAAGGCAAATTTATGTAATTCTCTTATTTTTAGAGCTTTCATGTACAGCACAAACTTCCTAAAGTGTGTAAAGAAAGTCCACCATAAGTGCACTGGTTTCGAACTCACGGCCCTTACGATGTGTTTGCTATCTCAGTTAAGCAATCGGCATGAATGCTTACTTGTATGCCTACATTCAGTGAAATACTGGTAGTTTTTCAGAAACTCTGCCACTTAAATTATCAACTTGTCAGCCAACCATTTTAATTGTTCAGAAACTTTCTCTTCTAATGCTAAAACCTTTAGAATACTTCATAGCCTGTGAGATTGCGTGTGACATTTCTATTTTCCATTTCCAATGTTATTTTGTGTGTTAAAGAAAACTGTTGATTTTACAACATTTAGCTCAACATAAAAATATACACCAGAAGCCAAATGTATGTTTGCCAACTTATTGCCAACATTCAATCAACCATTCAAATACTGTATTCTAAAAATAAAAAAAATAAAAAAAACTTTGCCAATTTATTTGCAGTTCTGATAAATTCCAAAAAAAATTTGTTTCATAAAATTTAAGTTGGCTTGCAATGTTGGGTCAACGTTGCATTTATATAAGTATTCCAACACAAACCAACAGTTCCAAATGATTTCCAACCGTTGGCCTAACATATGTTGCTACCGGGAATAATTGCTAATAACTAACGGTTGTCCTCAGAAAATTCTTCCTTCAATCTATCAATAAGTTGCTAACAATCAACAGTTGTTATACCAACATTTACCCATCATTCTACCAATGTACGAAAAGTTACCATGAAATATTTTAACAGTTTTCTTTGATTTAAGATGTAACTTTTTTGTTCTATCAAAATGTGAAACTCCAATTTTTTACAAATACATTTTGTTGAAAATCAGTTGAAAATGTAACATTGGCCTAACATACTCACATTTGTCCAACACTCCACCAACGAATAAAAAATTAGCATTAACTGTATTTTAACACTTCTTTTAAAAAAATATGGCATTGCATTAATGCTATTAAATATTCTGGTGTTATTTTCGTAAAATTAGTTAATCTGGATATTGGTAGTCAAATTAGGTTGGGCCAACATAAGTTTATTTTCTAATAACCAACAGTTGTCATACCAACATTTACCCATCAATCTACCATCTTATGGAAAATTACTACAAACCATATTTTAAAAATTTTCTGGAATTAAAAGGTGAATAGGCCTATATGTGTTCTATGAAATGTGAAAATGCAATTTTTTAAAATTGTATTAGTTGGAATTCAGTTGCAAAATAATGTTAGCCCAACGTACATCTGTTAGTAACCAAATGTTCTCTTTATCATATTTGTCCAACACTCCACCAACAAATAAAAAATTACCATTAATTGTATTTAACAGTGTTCTTTAAAAATAATATGGCAATGCAGTAACGTTATTAAATATTCTGGTGTTATTTTCGTAATTATTAAGTTGGATATTGGTTGTAAAATCATATTGGACCAACGTGTGCATATTTACTAATAACTAAAAAACATTTGCCATACCAACATTACTTATCATTCTACCAAAGAATTATAAATTACTATAAAACCCATTTTACAATTTTCTTTGAGTTACAATGTGTAATTCCTATTATTTTTTAAAAATTTAATATAGTTGGGATCCTGTGGAAATATAACGTTGGCCAAACGTATATAAATCTGTTAAAATAGCCAACAGTTCTTTTTCACACATTTATCCAACATTCCTCCAACGACTAAAAAATTATCAATAACAATATTTTAACTATTTTTTATTACATATTGTATTATATTAAAGTTATTGACTGTTTTGGCATTCTGTTCTTAAAATTCGTTAGGTTGGATATTGGTTATAAAATAACGTTGGGACAACATATTCGTATGCACTAACAACCAATGGTTGTATTTCCAACACTTTCCCATCATTCTATCAACGAATAAAGAATTTCAATCATCAATATTTTTGGTGGTTTCTTAGGATAATCATTTTATTTTGTGTCTGTTTTGACACATTTGTATCACTATTATGATAAAATGCATCAAGTTGGTTTTCAGTTGGAAACGAATGTTGGGCCAACAGTATTTTTATAGGAGTATTCCTACACAACCTATTTCCATAATTTCCAACTAAAAGTCAACCGTTGGTTTAATGTATGGTTTCCAACACAACATATTGCCAACCTTTCCAACCAATTCCCAACCGTTGGCCCACCGTATGTTGCTACTGAGGTATTTACTAATAAGTTTCATTACATATATATTTGAAACCAATGCATATTAAACAGCTTGTTATGTTAGTGTAAAAGTACTAAAACCTGTTTTATAAAAGGTACATACTGAAACTAGGACAGCATAAAAAATTACATACCGACAATAAGGCCTGTAAACATTATCTAGATAGGAAATGAGCTAAGAAATTTAAGCAAGCATATTGATTTAATTTAATGTGCTCCAACTAAACTGAACGTTGTAGGAGTTAGTGCAAAATTTTGTAGTGTAACTATACATACATGGTAGATGCAAACATTTATACATATAGATAATTATTCACATATTAATATATGTGTATAATGTTCTTATCAATAATTTAACATTTATTTTAATTTAGATGGAAGTGAATTGGCCCTGCCCTAATAATAAACTTCAGTAATACTTTTGGGTAGTTAAAACATCTGTCATTTGTGAGGTACTGACCGACTACGGTGGGTTCAAGGTCAACGAAGACAGTGCGTGGAACATGCTTGCCAGCGCCAGTCTCGCTGAAGAAGGTGGTGAAGCTGTCGTCACCACCCCCGATGGTCTTGTCGGACGGCATCTGTCCATCTGGCTGTATGCCGTGTTCCAGGCAGTACAACTCCCAGCAGGCGTTACCTATCTGACATCCAGCTTGGCCCACATGTATCGATATACACTCACGCTGCAACACATTATACATCGCTCACGCTGCGCTGTATTGTCATGTCTAGAATACAGGGAAATATAATCTCTATTTTGCGTTAGTAAATAATAGATTTTAGACAAAAAGATAGGTTACTAATTTGCGATAAACATAGAAGTATCTTACGACTTTAATACACGTCGACTGAATTATGTCAAAGAGCAGGGCTGAGATTGTTCACTATTATGTATAAAATTTGAAGTGTTCATAGGTTACAATAAATTGTAAAATTTATCTCACGCACATTCTACCAACCAAACATAGACAGTCTAATGAATTTACTTGTTTCAAAATTATTATGGAATACTTTTTCTCATGAAATTAGTTACTTTATGTTGTCGTACGAATCGACAATTCGAAGAATGTATTACAAATGTTATAAAAGGGCGGGGGGGGGGGGAGGTTGTATATTAGTGGCAAACATTTTGGTGATGTGATCCTAACTTCAAAACAAACCAACAGTGTATATTAAATTGATTCCGAAAATTATTTATGCCTGAGTTGCACAGCTGTTGGTAAATGCATATGACAGTAAGACATGCGTGTGATAATAATTAGTTAAGAAATAAATTGTAAATTCTTGGAGCCTGTAATTTCTCCCTCCCTTCACCCCTTTACAACCATCATCCTCTCCGTTATTTTATTCCTACCATCTTGGCAACGACATTTGCTGTCAGTCGTTTAGTTGATAAATTAAAAAAAAAAGTTAATGAAACTGGGCCTGAGAAATTATATTCTTATGTGAGTTCATGGCTCCCTTGTTAATTAAACAGGTAACGCTATGAACATAAGCCTGCACACTATGTTCTGGCGTAGTCTGTTTAAAATTTCTGGAGTGTGTCGTATTTAATGGAACCCATATAGGATATACACTTGCAGTAAAGGCATATCAAACAGCTCATAATGTTAGTGCAAAATATATAAAAATATCGTCCATACATGTGAACGTGGTAAAGTGGTAACTGATAAAGTGGAACGTAATGTCCTAGTAACACCGGACTAACATTTTTTAAAGAGCATTTTCCATAACTCTCAACCACAGAATCATGTAATACGTTCTGTACCCACGAATTACAATGGGAATGAATAACCAGGCGAAGTACTGTGAACATAGTCTACACCATTACAGTGCTATGTCATCCTAGAAAACCAATAGTGAAACAAGAAGTAATTGCTGAGTTTGGATGCCGTCAAAACACTTACATACGCGTGTAAAGAACATGAAATAATAATATAAGTAATATTCTGTCTAATCAGAGCTGTGACATCGCAGTTGTGTAACTATACCTTGTGTGTAAAACACTGTATTTGTGTCAGTTATTATATGTGCTTTCTTTATTAAGATCACCTGTGTTTCATTATTTTCATCATAGTTTCATTTCGCTCGGTAATTCGTTTAGAGAGAACTGCCTTTTACAAGCCTCGATTTTAAATTATCCCACATTGTACGCCTACCATTTGTGCTCCGAATTGCTGCTTTTACATTGCAAATTTACCTCTCTTTACACATTCCTGCATTTAACAGGCCTCTTGAGAAGTGTATAAAAAAAGCCGTGCCATTGCATTAAATTATATTTTCCCACTCTTATTATGGCCAAATACAGTATTAATAGTACTACTAAAAAAAACAGGTCTAAATAATAGGTACGTAAGCAATCACTATAACGGTTTTGACTGAATCACCACATGTTTTGCTACTTTGACTTGAAATTTTGAGGAAATTAACGTCTGCCTTGAAAAAAAAATATTAAATTGACCTATTGACTGTATTAGTGTTTTGTTCAAAAGTCAAACTTCAGTGTTACTTACATGTAACATAACGTCCAACCATTAAAGAAGAGACGGGAAGCAGGAAGGATGAGAAATGTGAACTAATGGCCGAAATTATAGACCTCTTTCGCCGAGTAAAAGTATTCTTGTATTTTCTGTTTTACAGCTGTATTATCAAAAGGTTCTCTTCGACAAAGAATAGGATATATTCCTGATAAACGTATGACATAAATAATAATAATGGAATTTTTCATTAATTTTGTCATACAGATTCATTAGAAGAGAATTATTGGGTAACTTTCAAGAATGATTACAAGTCCAATGTAAGATGAACATATAACACTATTATGATCTCCAAATTTCATCAAAAATATCTTCTATGCCTCAAGATTACCATTTACAAAAAATATTTCAAAACAGAAGTTATTTGAAAATAGACAAATAAAATTTAGCGTCTGTCTCTATCCTTTAAAGTAGTGAATCATCGTCATCAACATTGAAATTAATGTTTTTTATATGATACGGTTATTTATAAAACGTCGTTTACGATACCTTGCGATATAATAAATTCATTAATCGATCCTAACATCTGAAAAGCAATCTTGGCATATAAATGTATGTTTGATTGTTCGTGTCTTACGTCCTATGCCATTCTTCCGACTACGATTAAACTTTGGTCAGTTGTTGTGGGTACACCCGAGAAGGTTTCTGACGAAAAAATATATGTACGTAAGCGAGAAGGATTACAATGGGACCGGATGACATATAAATATGTTTTGTATGTTTCTAATACGGTCATTAACGATTCTTAATACAGCTAATTTTACACAACTTTGAATTTTCAAAAATTGAAAACCAGACGAATGAAGTCACGGGTAAAAGCAAGTAAGTACTTACGGGAATATTATTTTAAATCGCAAATAAAATTATTTTCGTTTCAGAGTGATGAGATTGGATAGCTGAATCTGAAGTCCTTTGAAAGCTGCACCGTAATGGTGAATCGCTTTACTAATGAGAATTTTTTATTAATTTTAATTAAAATAAGTTTTAATTAGTAAAATTAAAATTTAGCATGAACAGTATGTAGTGTATTATTACTTACAATAAACAAATTTAATTACATCAGTCCAGTGCTTCAAATACCATTATGGAACAGTTTCGTTAATTTCTCCAGCCTTATTTACGCTTCATGTTGATATAATTACTTCATATGGGACCATTTTCTACACATTATTTAGGATAATGCAATTTCTACCACCCATTTTTTATTTGTAAAATAGTCTTGTTGTAACCTTGACGTATATATTTAACGGTTGAAAAATACACGTTCTCAAATGATGAAGTTTTCAGAATCTTTCTAGTCTTCATATAGAATTTGATATGCGAATTATAAATTAAAAACTTACAAAGCTGGGGCCGACGGTGGAAGAATGGTCAGACTATTCGCCTCCCACTAAGACGATTCTGGCTCGATTCCCAGCGGGGTTGGTCCCCGGATTTTCACATGCGCCCCTTCATTCCAGTACCGCTCCATACTCACCTCATGTCACCCCTCACCAGCATTCGATGCTAAGCCGTAAATACTTGCCCCCGTATGTACCGTAAACCGGGGTTACTTTGACCTAGCGGGCTAACTTTGACAACTCAAAATTTTAGTTTTTATGTTATTTAATGACGAAAGTTTCAAGCATTAGCAATAAGGACAAAAGGAATTATTTAAAATACTCGGCTCAGATTATCTGTTTATTTACCAGAAAACCCAACAACTAATATGTTAAATTGCCAAAGTAACCCCGAAAATGGTCAAAGTAACCCCGGTTTACGGTATGAACATTGTTCTGAGAATTACCGTCATGCCAGAATGACGCGAACGCCGCGACGCAGAAAATGCGACAAAACGGCGGACGCAACTCGAATTCCGAATTGAAAGAAAGCATATCGATTTTATTATTTTTGGAATTTAATTTTATTTCCAAGTGTTGGTGAAATACACGGGTTGGTAGTAAATTGAATTTATTAGTTGACGAGAGAATTTTGTTTGTTATTGTAAACAAAGCATAACTTTTTTAAGCAGATGTGTAACTGTGGCTTGTTTCCACGTGTGGGAATGGCAAAAATTTATCGCGCGGCTTCCAATCGCAATAACGAGAATTTTGAGTGTCGCATCACGTCCTTCGCATCGCGTCTGTCGCGCCATTGTAATTTCGGCATCAGTGTCACTAGCAGCGACTTTTTCGCATTGGGTGCAATAGTAACATTTGTAAATGTTTCCTACTATATATGTTTACACAGCTTGCCCTGGCGTTTATTTTTTGAATAGCTATAAAGCTACTTCTAAGCGAATGGTATAGACTAGCAACTCATAAATGTTATCAGAATGCATTAACAAATTATGACTACTTTGGAGTAAACAGTAATTGTAAAAAAAAACTTTCAGCATCGGCGGAAAGTATTTTTTTAAAAAGTGGGGCAGGGGACAGTAACGTTGATAGAAATTTATTTCTAAGTTTTTTCGTACAACGAATTAATAAAGCGGGGGATTTTAGTTTGCAAATTGGTGCTATTTAGTTCTAAATATTGAATACACAGCTGGCAGAAATTCTAATATTTTTAAATATTAAAACTTAGGGTGGATACAAATGTCTATACTGTCCCTCCGTTATGTTTTGGGGAGGGATAGTGTCATCCTTTCCCCCCTCTCTCTCCGTCCCTGAAACTATTAAAATGGTATACATTTCGCTTTGTTTTACAAATAGTTTGGTTTTCCGTAGTAATTTGTTTACGATGAACGTTGTCACGATACTTAATATTTGACACTTATACTCACCATTATGATTCTGTAGCCTGCGAAGTTTTTTCAGTAAATACTAAAGTCTAATTCGAAACTCCGTATGCGCATAAGAAGCTTAATATCTCTGAGACCTTCTTAAAAGTAGACTGCTTTATTTTTATTTTGAGAACTTTTGTTTGCGTGCATGGAGGAAAATAATCCGTGTGTATATAAAACGATTTGCTCTATGGCAGTCTAGAAGTGGTCACGATCGTAGAAGAACAGGTCTGGACACTCGCCTATCTACCAATGTATTTTGCTTGACTCATTTGTTGTTTGGTTGTAGTTCGTCAAGTTACCGAGAATGTTGTACCTTTTGGCGCTGTAATCCGGGCGGTCCGACTCAAAACTCCGCCCACTTTTTTCATTGTTAAGTTTATAAAGTAAATAAAGATTGCTGGAGCCTTTTCTTAAATTTGTGAGCGAAGGATGTATTTCATAAAATGATAAAAAATACGATTTGATAAATTGTTTATCTTAGTGGGAGGGAAGTGGACCGAGTTTGAACCCGACTGCCATAACTGCAGCGCCGAAAATGTATAGCACTCTCAGTAACTTGGTGAACTGCAGCCAAACAAGGGGACCAAGTTTCCAGGCGAGTGTCCAGACCTGTTCTTCTACAGCCGTGGAAGTTGTCTAGTTCACGGCCTTTTCTATGTTCACGGTACCTACCTTCTCTTTTCTACGGTTCAAGGCCACGGTCGTAGAAGAACAGAGGGCCTATGCTCGAGTTTTCGTTCGTATACAAACCGCCCGCCTGACCGAAATGCGCTGTTGGTACGCTTGAACACTCTGCCGTCCTCGTACACGAGATTCGTTTACTAAAATCTACTCGAGTGGTGGCAGGCGGCCGAGTTGGGTTTTTCGCATACGAGAAGCCGTAAAAACCGTAGCTATCGAGCAAGATTTCAACACTTTATATGTACACGTATCATTTTTTTTTTAAGTTCTCGACAATGTTTAAATAATTAATTAAGTCACTAATTAAGTTAAGTGTTATAAATGTAATTCAGCTCTTTTACAGTAGTATGTTTACTTTACGGTTAGCGATAAAGTGAGAACTTTTGAAAACCGTCTTGTCCAGAACAACTATTACAAAATATTATATGTTGTGAATTCAGACGTTAAATTTTGTGTACTGTGTAATATGTACACTTTGATTGTTAATTAGGTTGCTTTGTTTGTAATAAAGAGTGGCAGAAAACTATAAAAAAGTTGAATGGGAATAGTAACAAGGGCTTCAAAAGAGCTCAATTAATCCTGAATCACTTATACTTGCTCTGCGCCTGCTCTGCATTGCGTAGGTGTAAATCGTTAGTGATGATAATCGAGTCCCAGAAGTCTTACGTGTTGGCGTACATTAGCAAGCTTCGTGGAAGTGTTTCTGTACATCTGTACTTCAAGGCTTCTAAACACAAAGAATTCATAGAAAAATAATTATCTTACAGCTTTCAAATATATTAAATTTCTATGCTACTTTCAGAAGTCATCAGCATGTTTCAACTATGTTTCAACATAGTTTTCATTGCGCAATTTAAAAAAAATGAGGCATTGCGTTGTCATGTTCGTACTTTTCAGTGTCGATAGCAGCAGTCGTTTCCTGCGGCTGTGTATATGGAAACTGTCATGACTGACGTAATGGCAGCGCTTCAGTTGTCCTTTTTTTTCAGCTGTCACGAAACACAGGAACCTTGCAATATTGGCGTTGTTATATGCATACAGCAACAGACAGGCGAATACAATTAATTCGTAATCAAGAGCAGAACTGCTGCTGTTAGGTACACTTCGAGAAGATTAATTTCAATATTTTTCTCTTTGTTTAGCAAAGTATTGTAGCAAACGTGTTATATTAATTTATTATTAATTGCGTATTACTGGCAAAATTAAATATCACATAGTGCTTACACGCCAAACTTAAGCTAGCAACAAGTGTTAAAAATTTTAGAAACATGTTAATAACCTTGTCAGCAACACTGTTGATAACATTATTTTCCCGACCCATTCTAGGTCGGTCTAGATCAAAGGTTGTTGGCAGTAAATGTTACTAACAATGATATCAACAATGTTGTAGGCATTTTTGCAATCAACATTGCTATTAACATTCGTTCATCATTACTACAACTTCGTTGGTAACATTGGTGTTTTCTGCAATGTTAATAACACATTTGCTATCAACATTGCTATAAAATAGTGTAGCATAGCTTAGAATTGGTTGATAACATTTTGTAAATAATATTTTGATATTAACATTGTCACTGTTATTTTGTCGGTGTAAACTGGGCTTATCACGCCTGGCTCGCCCTTATTTTCCCGGAACATGTCGGCGTTGGCTGCGCTGAAAATACGTTGCAACGAGCTGCGTTCGTGTCTTTCTTTTTGACGTTATTAATTAAGGGGGAGCTCCTTGCAAAATATTAACTGTTTGTATAATGTATATATCTGTACGAGATGTGGTTTGTTTGGTAGATGTACAGGTTGTCCCGTGAAAAGGTTGCAATAATTACAGAGGGTGTAGTATGTATGGAAAGAAGACATATCGGTTCTGTACACATAGGTTGTAAACGTAATATCTACCAAGTTATGGCGTTAGTTCGTACGAGCAGTATACCTTGCACACCGAGCTCTTTGGCACGTAACGAATGCGGACACGAGAATTTAAATAAAAATTGACAATTTTATGTAATTTTTTACAGATACAAGATATGCCAAAGCGGATTTTTATTAATGTCTTGACGTAGCCCATGACTCTGTTGTTCAGTGTGAATTATTTTATTTCTGTGAGTCCGTTGTATAAAACCGTTTTATGCAAATTTGGGCTTTGAAATGCCATTGTGCAAAGCTATGAAAGCTAAAAAATTGTCTTCACTATAAGAAAAACAGTCACAATGTATGCCTACAAAACAAACCACATCTAGTACAAATACAAAAATTATTAAAACAATTCATATTTGGCGTGAACTTCCTACTTAAGGATGTCCACGTGGCAAAAACGTATAATTTTATATTTGTACTGCATGCTGTTAGTTTTATAGAAGTAACTTGTGACTACATTTCTCACTCGAGATTTTTTTTTTTTTTTTTTTTTTTTTTTTTTGCTCTCGTAGTCCTTCCATAGCGGCATGTCCAAGTAAAAATTGTAAAGTTACCGGAACATAATAACAAAGACAAACTCACTTACAATAAATTAATTTACTCTGAAAGAATATATAGAGCTTATGCTAAAGTACTTAAAACACCTAACATGGTTCCTTTGTAAATAAAAAATATGCCATAAATGAAGGAAATTCGAATTATTTTCAAAAAATTGTTATCTTAAGGAATATCATTGTGTACTTTCAAATATATTAGCACATAGCCCATAACCTATAATAATTTCATTTGAGTACGACAATTGTTTTTTGTTATTTCTTTGTTCCCGTATCGTGCAAATTTTGACTTTGACATGTCGCTATGGGAAGACTTCGAGAGCTAAAAAAAATGTCACAGGAGGAAAGTGTTGTCACAAGTAACATCTGTAAAACGAACACTATGTCGTACAAGTATATAATTATGCATTATTGCCGCGTGAACACTCTTAAGGTGGTCGCCGACCTCGGTTTTTTTATTGTTTACATTATAAAGCAAATAAAGATTTATGGAGACCACGGTCGTAGAAGTACAGGTCTGGACACTCGCCTGGAAACTTGACCCCCTTGTTGTTTGGCTGTAGTTCACCAAGTTACCGAGAATATTGTGTTTTATTGGCGCTGATGTTACGGCTGTCGGACTAAACTCCGCCCACTTCCTTTCCGCTAAGATAAACAATTTATCAAAACGTATTTTTTATCAATTTATGAAAAACTTTTTCGTTCACAAATTTAAGAAAAGGCTCCAGCAATCTTTATTTGCTTTATAAATTTAACAATGGAAATAGTGGACGGAGTTTTGAGTCCGACCGCCCGGATTACAGCGCCAAAAAGGACAACATAATCGGTAACTTGACGAACTGCAGCCAAACAACAAGGGGGTCAAGCGAAGTACATTGGTAGATAGACGAGTGTCCAGACCTGTTCTTCTACGACCGTGGCCTCAGTACAGGCTGCTAAAGCTCCATATGTACTATTCTCTCATCTCTGCTGAAGACGGGAAATGTATAACCTCTCAGGACACGGTACTTGACGTTTGCACTTGTAAGATAAACTGTGCAGTCGGCAGGAAAGTTTTCATAATCACTTTATCCCGAATGACCTATAACAGATACTTTGCAAGTAGAGTATGCTAGTTTCATTGCTTCTTAATAAATTACAGCTCAGTTATAAGTATTTTATTTTACTGAATTTTTGGGACAGTGATCAAATATATTTCGTAAGTTTTAATAATGTGGTTTATTTCAAACAGTGATCAACTAATTCATTAAAGTAATAGCTTTAAAATAAAACATTTACCTTATAAATCACAAGAACGTAAAGCTATTCATCACGCACAATGGATTTATGAACTCTCAAGAAACAGCCTACTTCGGGGTGCCAACTTTAGGTATACCTTTCTTCATGGACCAGCACAAGAATATGGAACGTAATCGTGTGAATGGGACTGGAGAAGTAGTTCGTTTCGATACTCTGAATACGAAGACAATTCTTCGAGGCATCAAACAGATTCTCACAAACACCAAGTAATCCTTCAAGTAACATAATTATTTTAAATATTACATTTTAGTACAGCAATTTGGCTGACTTCAAATTCTTTTACGAAGGAACGACTTATGAGAGTGACTGTCTTTGATTTTGTCCTAAGAATAAGTCTTAATTGTAGCATTCTAAATGCAAGTTATCTGATTAACATTATCAATATACGGAACTCTATATGAAATCTATAAAGGCTATATGCTGCAAACAAACGCCTTTATCGACTGTGAGAGCAGAATGGCTAGCAACACGATGTATCTAGCATGAAATTGTTAAAAATCAAGCACTACGCATGTCTGTACTGAACATTTAACTTCAAGCTCAATATTATACGCAGGATGTCCAAAAACAACACACTACGCGAATCCTGCATTAAATTGAAGACGAAGATGTAAGCGACAAATTTTGTACGGCAACATTGTACGGAGAACGTCCCATCTTGCGCTCCACATCCAGGAATTATGTATGTTACGTTAAGTAACTGTGTAATCAGGCTTGGAATGCTCGGCATTTTAACGTACACACATAGAATACAGGTCAGAGTAGAAGTAAGATAAATAAAATATCTGAGGAGCGTAAGAGTGGACTAATTACTGTGCTATGTTGCCACATTGCACATATAAAATGTCATTGTACAACATTTTGCCACTAACATTTCCGTCTCTAATTTAGCTCAGGATTTTCGTGGTGTTCTTACGTGTTTGTTTCTGTACATCATGTATATGCTCGTAATTTACCGCTGATAATGTTATTGCGAAATTATTTTAGGATTCTTTAAAAATATCTATGTAGTGAAAAATCACATACTGTAGTACCACTTATTATATCCAGAAACTTAACCACGCAAAAAAAAACTGTACATATGTTGCATCTAAACACTACTAACTGAGTACAGCCTCCATAAATACACGGGCGTAGACTCCAAGTGATTATGTGGCCATGTGCAAGAAAGAAAATAAACAGACAACACATGCGATACAATAAACCCCTGTCTTCTCATGTCAGTATGCGTCAATGTGTGTAGCTAACTAGAGGACGCATGTTAGATGTATTGTTGTAGTTATAGATCAGACAAACAATTTTTAGTGGATACTTGTTTTGTTATAACGTGCCAGTATGTGAAAATATGAATTTGTAAAAGTGTACGTGTCAATGTGTACGTGAGAATGTGTGCAGCAATGCGATGAACCAAAAAAAAATCGGATTACTTTTCCTTTTATAAAATATCAGTCTAATTCAATGTAGGCCACAATACAGAACGAATTTAAGATGTCTGCATATGTGAAAATCACAAGGAACATGTTCTATAAGATTATTCTTTTATAATATCGAAGGCCCAGTTCAAAAGGGAAACAATTCAAAATTCCCACTTTTGAGTAAAATGCATATAGAAAGGTTTCCGTTTCGCTGAAAAATTCGTTAACAAACATATTTGGTTGGTGTTAATTGTAAGCGAAAGTACAGACACAACTAAGGCGTTTAAAATGTTTATAGTCTGCCTTTGCTGAAACTATCACACTATAAAATAAAAATTATATAATTTCTAGCTATTTACTTGCAACCAGAATAAAGTGCCATGTTATTAAAAAAAGTAAATTCACGTGTTGATTTTCATTTCAGCTGAATACAGTGCACTTCTCTGTTGTTATTTTTAAAAGTTTTTTGCAATGGAAGTATACAGTTAGAATTTATTGGTTTCTGGACATTGCTCATGTAATGTGATACATATATTTGTGTGTGTCATCCAGCTCGAACTTGAAACCGTGCTAAATGAGAGATTTCAACCAAATTCACAAGTTCATTTCGAACCTGGTTGCAAAAATGTTATCTGCTTGCAAGGAAAATCAAAAGGCAAAGTTTGCCAAACTTTCAGATACTGTTATCTCAAAAAAAAAAAAAAAAAAAAAAATAGAAACTCGAGCAATAACATGTGTACACAATCCAATAAATTCTGTATTTGTATTGGTTAGCCAAACTGAAATATGCAATTGTTTGAGTAGTTTCTATTTTGAACTGGGCTATCGACATGTGGGATTGTGTTAATGTGTGCAGTTATGCAGAGAATGCACGGCGATTATCTGCAGTGTTCTGGGACCAGATAAACCATCCACTGCACAGAGCTGTCTACTGGGTGGAGTATGTGATACGTCACAGTGGCACGCCATATCTCAAGTCAGCAGCTGAGGGCATGCCACTGTACACATACCTGCTGCTGGATGTCATAGCAGTTCTTGTGGTGACACTGGTAGTGGCTGTGTTGGTACTGAGAGCTGTGCTACTTCACCTGTGGAGGTGGATCTCCCTGCCGTCGTCACCTGCCAAGAAGAAGACCCAGTGACGACAATGTCCTGGATCACTCAACCTATGCTCTACATGGACCACTGAACACATACCTGCTGCTGGATGTCATAGCAGCTCTTGTGGTGACACTGGTAGTGGCTGTGTTGGTACTGAGAGCTGTGCTACTTCATCTGTGGAGGTGGATCTCCCTGCCGTCGTCACCTGCCAAGAAGAAGACCCAGTGACGACAATGTCCTGGATCACTCAACCTATGCTCTACATGGACCACTGTACACATACCTGCTGCTGGATGTCATAGCAGCTCTTGTGGTAACACTGGTAGTGGCTGTGTTGGTACCGAGAGCTGTGCTACTTCACCTGTGGAGGTGGATCTCCCTGCCATCGTCACCAGCCAAGAAGAAGACCCAGTGACGACAATGTCCTGGATCACTCAACCTATGCTCTACATGGACCACTGTA
>PNEQ01026443.1:0-20692 GCA_003012365.1 Medauroidea extradentata | reverse complement strand
AGGTCTTCTGTTCGACTCCCGTCGCGCACCTCCTCTTCGCCTGTCAGCCCGCCGCAGCAGTCCTCTTGTATCGCCAAACACTGCTCCGAAGGTAGCCCCCTGCCGCCGCACAGTAGACTTTGACGTCACCAAGATGTCTTCACCAGTCTCTCTCCACAGGCGTAGCACCTTCCTCTAGCACTTCCAATAGCGAACTCCCCTCAAATGTGCCGATTCTTGCTTTTATACCAGCCCAGACAGTCGGGTGTTCCCCGCATTACAGGGGTCTAAAAATAGATATTTCATCATGTTTCGGATATGCTTGTAGTCACGTCGGCCGCCCTCGAAGGGTTAAGACGCAGTTGGAACAAGTATCTATGGCGTAGGTTCGGCGGGATTCCCACTATGAGCCACCCGGGCTTTGAATCATCGGCCAGCCCTCAAGGTGTTACGAAAAAGCCGCCGACCACTGGCCTCCAGGTACATGGCACGCAACACTATTTTTAAAATGAAAACTTAAGTGTAACTAAAAACCAGTGTAAACGTTTGAAAACTCTCACAAGTTAACATATATTCGTCCAATTAAACATATTTTTAATTAATTACAAGTTCTGTTGAGTGCTAAGTTTATAGTGAACAGCCTATATCAGTATTTTAATCGTATATTTGGGTTGGTGTACTGTAACATCTTTGATTTTTCAGGCTAACGAATAATTTCTTGAGAAAGTGTGGCCAACTTTTATTTTCACTGGATTAAACTCTATTTTCTGAGCAATTCGATAGCTGCTAAATCATTCATCTTCACGCCAGCACTTAGTTGGGTTCGTAGATAATTCTAGGAAGGGAGCTTTATGACCTCTCCCATTTCGTACATGTTGAGTGACAATTTCCTTTTTGGCTGCAGCTAGAATTACATCAGCTGTAAGTTAGACGTAAGTTATGTTTGGCCATTAATAAAAATCTAATTAATACAGGCCCATATGGCCATATAGCTGTGTCAGCGAGAAGCTAATGAACAGCTGCTGTCTGCTTGAGTTCACACATATCCTTGGAGACTAGCCCATTAGTTAGCGAACCCGCGAATTTTTCTTGTCTCTGGTAGGACTTACCGGGATTTGTTGAGGCATTGTAGTTTAAATAACTGTAAGCGGAATTAGTAAATGAATGCAGAAGAGATATACGATTTACAATGACATCCAATTTCCCTACTTTGGTGTTTAAATTTTTCTCAGCCGCAGTTTACGGCGACGCTTCACAACAGTTGTATATACAGTCAGTGACTTTCGGGGAGAAGAATTCAACAATTTGTTTCTGTGCCCTATGTGTACGTCTTCAGCTTTGCCTCGTTGGCAGTGGTTGAATGTTTTTAACTCTCAATGTCTCGCGACTCTATCCGCAAATCACAGACGTGTGGCGTAGCAGTAACCTTGCTCAGATTGGCACAGTCAAATGAGACACTTTGTTTCAGTGCGGTACGTTCGCACCTGCGTCTCTGCTTTGTGGTCGGTGATTGGATGCCGTAACACCCAGCGTCTTGAGGTTAAACCCACAAATCACAGACGTGATGTGATGCAGTTATCCGTGTACTGATTGGCACAGTCAAATGAATAACGACTCTGCACAAAAACACTCTGCCAATAGACATGAAGTTGAGCTGTGTGTATGCACGTAAGGCACTGAAACAAAGTGGGGCAAAAACCTTTTCGCCGTAAATTCCTGTCCCTTGAGATGTCTCAGCACAAAAACTCTCTGCCAATAACCATAAAGCAGAGCTGCACATGTGCACGTAAGGCGATGAAAAACATGTCGGTACAAAATACTTTCCAACAAAAACTACTGCTTCTAGTTGTATACTTAGGAGAAACGCTCGTGCCACTTTGTCGTTTTCGTGTTGTCGACGGCCGACCCTTAGTGATGACGATCATGCATGTATGCAGTGTGCAGAATGGAGGCGGGCTGCTGCCGTGCTCTCGCAATTGCCCCTTCCCCGGGCCCAAACATTAATTTGCCGAGTGCAAACCGTAGGAAGTGGAGGCCATAAAGCTAGAGCGCGCGCGTTGTTTATGTGCACTGCTACTTCGTAATGATGACTATTAGTATGGGATAATGAGTTTCGCCGCGGACTAGGTGCCGCTGGAGCCTACCACGTACGGCACGGGAAGATGCCTGGAGAAGGGGAGGGGGTGAGGTGAGCGGTGAGCTTCGAACGAGAGCTGTTCGGGCTGCATTCTGCAGGCGTGAGGAAGAGTACAGTAGTTAGTCATATGGTCCTCTTCGCCGTCACATGACGGGGGAGCTGCCTGCCACCAGCCTGCCAATGTATCTCTCGTCTCGGATGTACTATTTTCACTATTTAGTGTATTTTTTTTACACAAAACGGAAAAGGTTAATGATAATTTACTTAATTGCATAATTTGCTGAAACCATTATGAATTTTGTCTGGGGGAAAAAAATAAAAATAGTTAACATAGTACATGTAGACTGCTTTTTACTAAACTGTGCTACAGGGTTTCGATATCTACTCACGTTTAGGATTAAAAAATATAACTATCGTAAAATTACTTGAAAGTATGGATCCTGTCCTTTAGGGCAAGGTAGGCAGCTATTTTCATATGTTTTCAATGTCATATTTGTTCCAGTATTTTTGTATGCATAACTTGTTACCAAATTTTGCTATAATTTTTTTCATCTATCATAGTTTTTTTGCGTAATGGCTTGTGAAAGTCAGAATTTGTATGTGACGGATTTAAGAACTATACACTGAATAACGATGTTGTAGGCTACAAGGTATCTTGTATAAAAAAGGTAAGAATTTTAAAAAATTCAAGAACTAAGAAAAAATACAAATTATTTATTTGGTGGTTTTATATTGCAGACCTTGCAGCCTACAACTTCGTTATTCTGTATGAATTGATTCAGTTCAGTAAGTCAGTGTCGTTCTTTAAACAGTGGCATACAAATTTTTATTTTGATGAATCATTATGTAAAAATTATGTTAGATGAAAACATTTCCAAGATCAATAATTAGATGCAATTATGTATTTAAAAAAAGAAAGACAATAGGCTATCTGTTTCATTTATTAAAATTAAAAAATGACGGGAACTGCTGTTTTCAATGCCATTAAGGGCGCGTTTTATCACAGAACCGTGGGTAGACCTATGATTGGGATTTGCATGGTAATTAAATTAAGCGAGGCTTAGTACTTGTCGAACCTACGCTTGCCACCGCTGACGTTTTTGTTTACTTCAGTGCTGCGCACGTTGCTGTAGGATCTTTTAAACTGATTTCCCTTTTCCCAGAAAACTGTGAACAAAGAAATTTTTCTGTGCAAAAACAAAAACACTCGAATACACTTATTCTTTTCACACGTTTTTTATTACTGTAGCAACATTTTATTCTTTCTCAGTGCAGAAATATGAATCAGCCACATCGAATATAATTTAACATGTGAACCTTCATTCTTGTTCAGACGAAGGCTCTGAAGTAGGCAACATCCTTGAGCTATCTCATGCGCCCTAGCTACTTCAGCCTCTCTGCATGCGCTTTTCATGTCAATTCATGAGCACAATTTTGCCTTTTGTTTGATTTATATCACAATGTGTTTGCATAATAACACTCTAAGACATTTTATTTTTAATGGAGTTTGTAAGAAAAGAAAATACCCAGTTCAGACATTTCAAGAATGTTTTACTTCCAATAAAGTTTGAATTTCAAATTATATGTTTGTGCCATTTACACGAGACAATTATGTTTTTAAGTGATCATAACTGAAAACAAACTGGTTAAATTTCGTAGTGAACTGCGCCGAACTTTGTAACAAACTTTCTGTGAGTAAAACAAGTGTTAAGCTTTGCATGACTATGCTCGTTATCATGCTGACGATTTGTTGGTATGTCTGTGCTGTACTTCAGTCGATATTTTTATTTCCATGTGTGAAGAAGAACCCAGGACGTTTTTAAAGTAGACAAGAGCGTGGGTTTTTCCTTGCTTACACTATTTCTTCTTCAAATAATTTACTCGCTCCAAGTATAGCCTCGAGTATGACAATAGGGTCGAATACGATGATGATTTTTATTAATTAATGTCAGAAATAATTTACTGTTCACACACATTTTTGTGAACGTGCCTAGTGACTTCTCCATTAATAGAAATTTGGTGATCTTGTTTACATCTTACGTTGCTTCTCTTGAATTTTAAACCACATTATGTGTTTATATATATATATATATATATATATAGGGGGATTATGTTAATCATACATACGTTCTTTATATGTAAGTGTTGTTGTAATTGTGCACTGGAAGTATTAATATGTTGTTGAAAAATTGCGTAGGAAACAACCGTAATTTTTAAATTTAAAGCATCCCCGGATTTCTCGTGCGTTGGGTTGGACACAAAGGAGGCGTTGTAAACGCTGTACTGTATGGCGGTTATTGTTTTTGATGGATGTTCTATGAAATCATGTATTATTTTAACGTAGAAAAAGAGGGTGATATGGGATGTTCATCTGAATTCGCGTTGCAATTCAGAATGAGAAGAACTCACAGAATTTATGTTACTCCCCTTGAAAGAGTGGCAGTTTTCAAATACAAAATGAATTTTACTTGTCCGCTGAAATTTATGTCCGAGGAAATTTATACCAGAAATAAATACGTAATTTTAATTACAAGGATGGTATTTCCATTGCTCCTAACGCTGATGTATATACACACTGTGCAGGCAGTTGCGTAAGTGGTGTGTCATAACAATTTTTTTAATGGTATGAATTTTCCCCTGTTACAAAGCGAACATTATTCACTGAGAAACAGAGTGCCAGTATTTTACCCTTTGCTATCGTCGTGACTCTCCACTGATATGCCGTTATTTATAAGTATGTAAAAAACTTAATTTGGTGTAATTATGAGTGACGAGATAATGTACACGACAGAATGCGGGGGTAGTTCGTGCAGCGTTGAACGAGGCTGTGTCGTTGTTCATAGCATGTGCGGAAGCGTGCTTGACCGAAATTGCGTCACTGTTCGCCGTGTTATCCAATACAAATAGCCAGTGATTTTTGAAGAAAAGAATTTCGCAACTATTTATTTCAATGTTTTATATGCATCTCTACTTCTTGGTAAGTGATTGGAAAGACCTGAAATATTCGCGTTTTCTTGTAACACGCTGTAAGTGCGCGTCACTTTCGTGACTGGCCCTTGACGTAGTTCACACCGCGTGGGAGTCTCTGAGCCAATAATAAAAATATAACTAAATGCAGGCCCATCTGACTGTGTCAGCGAGCAACTAATGGACATCTGTTGTCTGATTGAGTACACTGATATTGTTGTAGTTCCTAGATCTCCACTACCAAATAACACTCCGGAGGACCGAGTCCCGCACGTTTAACTTACAGAGTCGCCATCTTGAACTGCACTAAGCATGTTGGGAACACTGCGCACACGTCCATCAATACATCCAGTGTTCCAGCATATGTTTTAAGTAGCACGGAACAGATATGATTGGAGGCTAGTCTACGTGTCAGCGAACCCGCGAATTTCCCCGGTCTCTAGTGGTTGGATATTTTTAAACTTTCAACATCTCGGGGTTGTACCCGCAAATCACAGACGTGTGGTGTCGCTGTAGCCTTGTTGATTGGCACAGTCAAATGAGCCACGCCTCTGCACTTGTACATTCTGCCAATAACCGTAAAGCAGAGCTACAGATGTGCGCGTAAGGCATTGAAACAAATCGTTGCGAGATTTTTTTTAAAAAATAGAAATCACTGGCTGTAAATACGAATTGTCAATTGGAGCATGGTTGCCTACTTTTAGGTGCGTGTGACACTTTTCATAAGAAAACGCTGGCAGCTGTATAATTGATGTGTCATATCTAGCCGTCGGCTGCCAGTTTTAAAATGGCTTGCTTGCCATCTTCTGCTTTCCACATAACGTTATTAGTTTCGTGTGTTGCTTCAACGCTCTGTGAGGAAGCTTGCAGATATCACATCTTCTTTTAGAATTAGGTCTATCAAGGCGCCCGCCTACTGGCGGTGTGTTTGTGTGAGTGAGGCACGGCGGCAAGGGCGATGCTGACCGGCTCATCTGGTTCGGTATCGCCTCTACCGCAAGACACTGAAACGGCGTGCAGTGAGTGGTATTGTAGATCACTCGCATGACTGACACTTTCAGCGAAGATCCTTTTCTTATTAACTGTGGAAAGTTTTACGCGTATTCCATTTCATGTTTGTAAAGTAGTTTCACACGAATCCCGTGAGTGTTTTTTAGGGCAATTTTGCCACATCCTGTATAAGAGAGGACAAGCATTAAATACTACTACTGTTTATTATTCGCGTGCGTGAAGTACTTGGGGTAAATTTTTTTCATTGTGGTGTATATTAGATATTCGTGCCGTGGCGCACACTGTATACGCCTACTAAGGAGAAAAGTCATGCAAGAAGTTATATGCATCGCGTCATTGGGCCAATGTTTACCTCCGTAACTCTACTTAGTTAATTCTATAGCTATGGATCTCAGATTTTTGTGAAAGTATTTTTGTACCAACTAGTTACCATGTTCTACGTGCACACTTGTAGCTTTACATCATGCTCAATGATGCGTTCCCATGTTTTAACTATCATAGTCCCCGGTTTCTAACAACAAATTACAGACGTGTGGTGTACATATTAATATTAACCTAATTTTGATTGGCACAGTCTAATGAGCGATGCCTCCGAGCAAATCCACGCTACCCAATTACAATGAAGCAGAGTTGCAGATGTGTACTTAAGAGTGCGTGGTAGATAAATAAACGCTGAAAATATGGATTTATTTATACGCTTTTTTCGAAGCCAATTTCGATAAAATACTCAAAGACAAT
Source organism: Medauroidea extradentata (assembly GCA_003012365.1). Classification (NCBI taxonomy): domain Eukaryota; kingdom Metazoa; phylum Arthropoda; class Insecta; order Phasmatodea; family Phasmatidae; genus Medauroidea; species Medauroidea extradentata. The sequence continues at coordinate 13,860 of PNEQ01026443.1, read as the reverse complement.
CCTAGATAATGGTATTTGCCAACTTTATGAGTAAATATTTATCCACAATTACTAATTCGTTACGCGTGATCTCTTGCGCCGCAGTTAATCCACGAGGTTCCGGCGTCAGAGATTGTGCCTCAGAAGTTCGTAGCACTGGAAACAATTTTGTTTAAAACTTTGGCTAAAACTGTTGTCTAGGATTACCATTGTTTAATTTTCGCAAATTGGTTTCAAGATACCTACAGTTATAAATTAATGCTTTTGGCGTTGAATTATGTACCACACCCTCTTAAGGCATTAAAATAAGTTTGTACTATAAATTATTATAATATAATTTTAGGTCCGCATAGCTAAGAAGAGGCAGAAAAACATGCACAGAAGCCGTAAAAATTCTCTCGACAGAGAGCTGTGTGGTCGCTCGACAGTTATTTGCAATGAAAACAAAAGGTTACTGAACAGGAATATATATATATATATATATATATATATATATATATATATATATATATATATATATATCACAGGCTGCGGTTACTAACTTTCAGGAGAGATAGAGTAGGCCTACACCCAGACGACGGCAAATCACATAGCTATGCATGGTCGTAAACACTTTCCTGCGACCCAAAAACGTAATTCATTAGCAACCTGTATATGTCTGCCAAGTACATTTGCCAAAAAAAAAAAGCAACAATGGTGTTTAAAGTGGGTAACAGTAATAGAAAAAAACCTGTTGCCTTTCAAATAGTTTAATTGTAGTAATATTTATGATACAGTTAATTAATCGTAGTTTTTGTAGGCAAGCTGTACGCTGGGAAGTGTAGTGCTATGAAGGTTATTATTATTTTTTAAAGAAAACTTTCTAAAAAAAGAAATTTATAGAACACTAAAATTGGCTGTGTGGCTACCACAAAATATTTTGTCACTATGAATAGCATCTATTTCTTTTTTGGTGACTCCAAATATGTTTTGCTGCTCCCGGTAAAGCTTTGCAGTGACTACAAAAAATTATCACGACACAAAATAAAAGTTAGTGAAGTACATATTGACAAAACATTAAAACTTTTGTGGCCACCACAAATTTTTTTTTTCTGGAAGGAACGTGTCTTCTTTACAGTGTACGTCCAAATTCTTGTCATTTGGGTCGTGCGTAATTTCGTTTTAGGTTTTCAACCGCGCGTGGTTGTCCGCTCCTTAGTTGTCAGTAGCGGCTCTACGCACCTTTTCTTGGCTGCAGTTCTGAACTCTAGACCAAACATCTGCGCGTTTTCTCCGGCTGTGGCTCATGTTTTAACAGCTGTGCTGCCAAAAAATACTGCACCGCTTTACATTTGTTTACATTGCCTTGGCGGGGAAAACATGTGAAAATGCACCGTACTTTGTATACTTTGCCGAGGCAGCTATTTGTTTTGACAGGAGATAAAGTAGCGAATTTTTGTTACAGCAATATTTTAACGACCCATTAGCATGTTCGGATTTTTTTGTTTTTTTGTTTTGTAAGTTGTTAACTTCTTTTGTTTATTTTTTAGATATGTGTTACGGATCTTAGACTTGAGCTGAGTTAGATTTTTTACTTTCTGCGCGTGACCTTTAACACAGTCCGCTAACTGCGTACACAAGTGTTTTAAGTCGCGTGTTAAAAGTGTTGACGTTTACATTGTCTTCAACACAATGTGGTGTAATTATAGACCTGTCACTTTCTACGGCTGTGTGGTACGTTAATTGTGCATTCGATAGAAGCATAAATTGCTTTATATACACATTTTTTATTTAATTTCATAGTAGTTAGAAGATTGTGACATGTAAATGAGAAAATTTTTGGATGTAGTTCATTGCCTGTGTTACAACGAATGCGTACGGACCCTGTTTTTTCGCGAAATAATTTTGCCCCAGTTTGTTTCAGTGTCTTACGTGCACATCCGCAATTGTGATTCATGGTTATTGGCAGCGTGTCTATGTGAAGAGCCTTATATCATTTGACTGAGCCAATTACAAAAACTTTCCTGTAACACCACGCGTCTGTGATTTGCCAGTAGAATCCCAAGGCTCGCGACAGTTAAAATATCCAATCACCGACCATGAAGCAGAACTACAGATGTGCACGTAAGGCACCGAAACGAAGTGAGGCAAAATTCTGTTCGCGAAAAACAAGGGTCCCTACAAATGAGGCAAACGTTGCTAATGTTGAATTGTATGCTGTAGTGGGCAGTGACTATTTCGCAGGTAGATTGTGAAAGTGTTTAGTTTATGGCTAAACTGGCGGTGACAAGTTCAAACAGGAGACTAACTGTCAGTTTAAAAACGTGCACTCGAACAAAGGTGGATCAGGTAAAAATAAGAGAGAAGAAAGAATTATCTCGCGGGCCCAAATGTTGTCGGGGATGAAGGCACGGTAATATTGGTCTAGGTAACCCCAATTAGAAATATTTGCCTTGAGCGGAGTACGAAGTCTAGGTTTACACTTCAAGTCAGCCCTGGAAGTTGAGCTTGTTTGCAAACTGAGCCCAGCTAAAACGATGAACTTCCTAAGTCCAGATTTTAACACGGTGCGAATGAGTATACTCGTATGATTGTTTATATTGAAGCACGATAAATTATAGTTTCGCTGGCGGTGCGAACAAATTAAGTTTCTGTCGTAACAAAAAGCATTCATTGTATTTTTCATTTTATATTATTTGTTCGTTTCTTGTTTTCATTGGCAAATGGATACATTTTATTTGCGGTTGCCTGCATGTAATGTGGAAATAAATTCAATCGTTCATTATATGAATTCGAAAAGCTTGGCTTACAATAACCAGTGACTAAATGATCGTATCTGTATCTATATTCGCTTTTAAAACACACGGGGGTCACGGTGGCCGATTGGTCAAACCATTCGCCTCCCACCAAGGCGATCCGGGTTGGATTCCCGGTGGGTCCCCGGATTTTCGCACGTGGAATGCCGCTGGTCTGCAGGTTTTCTCGGGGATATCCCGTTTACCCCGCCCCTTTATTCCGGCACTGCACCATACTCATCTCTTTCCACCCTTCACCAGCGCTGGAGACATCGATGTTGAGCGCTGACCATAATCTCGTACTCACTCTTAGAACACACAGCGATCAAGTAAAGCTTGTTTGCATCACTGACATCAAAAAATATAGACGACGCTGGCATACTCACCAGTAGAAATTAGAGATGTCTATGGTCTGGTATATACATGGTAGTGCAGTCTATAATTGTCACCAAATAACGCGAATTTTGCAGGTACCTACTCGTCAGACGCATCATCGCCCGCCTCTATTCGCAGTAAGTTAAACTGGCTTGAACCTTGAAGTCTCTTCGGCATACAGTAGACTGGATGATCTCTGAAAGTGTCTATTTCTTTTAGGATCATACGGTTAAAAGCGACACCACCGCGGTCCTAATTGTATCCAGATAAAACAAACATATTTCAAAAATATATAGGTTCAACTTTTATATAGACGATACTTGAAGCTGGGGCTTGTATTTTGACTATTGTAAAAGTGCACAGCAAATTTAGTTTCTAGTTTGACTTGCTCATACTTCCGGGGAAGTAAATATTTTGTGAACATAACCCTGAATGCCCAACTAGATAGACAAGCATTTACTCTTGGTCACAACAGTTAGTACAGCATAATTTATTGATAATCATAACGTAACTTATTACTCAGCCTAGTTAGCGAAAAAATTGTAGATCTTATCATAGGCTTTCAAATGCTAATTAGTAAGTTTCTAAATGCAGGAGCTGAAAATATCCTATGTTTTGTTATTTTTAAATTAGTTTACTAATGTCGTCAGTGCGTAAGTTGCTACTTGCCTGATTTATGATTGTATGATTGTTATAAATAATCGTGTCGTTACGCACGTATATCTTGGAAACGTAATGTTTAAGTGCACATACACAAATACTGTTTACTTACCCAAAAAAATCGTGGTCTGAAGGTGACGCGGGTTTGCCAATACGCTAATGACTTTATAAGTCGTACTTTTGAGGTGCTGGTAGTGTTGTTTATGAATTTAAATCACACGTGGAAGGGGTTATATGACATTTATCACACAAAAAGCAAAGGGCAGAGTATATTATTAAGTCGTTAGATTGCGATTTGTATTGGGTTATGACCCATGTTAACACTTGGACAGGAGATTGGAAATTCTGTCTGTCTTGCTGTGTAGTTTGGTTATAGGCTCAGATTTCAACTGAACGTGTGTGATAACTGAGGCCCAACTGTACAAGTTATTTTAGTGTACTGTGATACAACTAGTCCTTGCACGATTTTGTGAGATTTTCCTGATACTTGTATTTCGTCAGCAAGTTTCACGGCCCGAAGTGCAGCACTCCCACCAGCCGCCCATAATGCACGCTTATTTTGTAACGAGTGTGGGGCATGAGTGTGATTCTTTGTTCGCCTTGCGTCTTTAGTACACGCCGTTGTTTATTTACCAGGCTTTTTTTTGCCTGTGTTCTACGCAAAATATGTCCTCGCCATTTGAATTGACTCTGACTCATTTACCTTTAGGGTCTTTGCGTGAGTCTTACCTCGTGGGCCATCTTCATTTTTCAAGACATTCTAAGGGGCCGCGGTGGCCGAATGGTCAGACCATTCGCCTCCCATCAAGAATATCCGGGTTCGATTCCCGGCGGGGTCGGTTCCTGGATTTTCGCATGTGGGAATCGTGCCGGACGATGCCGTTGGTCGGCGGGTTTTCTCGGGGATCCCATTTCCTCCGACCTTTCATTCCGGTGCTGCTCCATGCTCACCTCATGTCACCCTTCACCAACGCTGAAGATCTCGATGTTAAGCGCTGACCAAAATCTCTCACTCACTCAAGACATACTACTTGTTGAAATCTTTGTCTCCGGTTAATTTTTGTGGCGAACTTATACCAAAGTTCTTGGATTTCTTTGTCATTCGTGACGTTGGGCATAGTGAGTCGTTCCTTGTTGGCATGTGTTTACAGCCGCTTGGTGATGATGTGTTTCAAAGTGTAACTTACACTAAACATACTTAGTAAACACAGCTTAGCCTGAGTGAGTATTTGACTGAAATGTTTCCTGTTGAATCACTGCACGCATTTTAACTGTCCTAGAATGGCGACCACCTAGGAATGGTGCACTGAGGAAAAAATTTTGTTGGTGCAAACAAAATTTGTTTGAATCAACCAAATAATTTGTTTGTATAGGGGCAAAGAAATATTTGTTTGCTCGTACCAAATTATTTTGTTCCCTTGATTTGTTTGAGGCAAATAGCTGAATTTTGTTGAGGCAAATAGCTGAATTTTGTTAGCAGTACCAAATATTTAGCTGGCCATAAAAATATTTCGTTGGCCATATCAAAAGCACATTCAATATTTTAAGAACTAAAAAAATTATATTTTATAAACTTGAAAATTTTTTAAAATTTTAAGAGCTAAAGAAAAGTATGGCCGCGCCGGGATTTGATCCATTATCCTTCACTCGCCTCTTTCTGTCCATGACCTAATCAACTGAGCTACGAGTGCTTCCATAACTGCGAGGTTGTTATTTGTAAAGGTATAGTTAAGTCGTGCACCGCAGGGCCGCGGCACAAAGAACGAGTCGTGCAGCTGCGGTGTTTTTCAAGTTTATAGCATTTTCTTTTTAGATCAATCGAATTAACCACCTTTAAATTTTTATAACTAAAATTAAGATACTAGAATTATGCTGATTAACAGTTTAGACGTCCTACTTGTAGCACAAACTTATATTTTAAAAGTTGAGGTATACAGTGCTCGCCATCTTATCGCTTACGCACGCCAGCCTGCCGTCTTCCGCAAGTCAACCAAATGTATTTAGTTTCGCCAACAAAAAAAGTTGTTGGTTCAAAGCACTTCACTTATAACTAACAATATTATTTTGTTGATGAGTTGTAACGAGTTGTTTGTTTACACAAAATATTTATTCGACGTCCTGTAGCAACCAAATATACGTTTGGCACAAACAAATTACGTTTAAATGAATAATTTGGTCGAGGGAAATAATTAAATTCGTTTGGAGGACTCCAAGCTTCGTCTTACTAACAAAATATTGTTTAGCTGAAGCGAACATAACCCAAACAAATATATTTAGTATAAGGAAACAATTCTTTCTCTCAGTGTCGGGTATCTCACCAAAGGAAGGGTATCTGTCACTAACGTCTAACATCAGTAGCCTTAAAGTCACTAGCCGTAAAATTACTCTGGGGCTAGTGACTTTAGGACAAATAAATTTAGGGCTATTGACTTTAGGGCTACTGCATATTTTGAGAGCAACGAAATGTTAAGGCTAGTGACTTTAGGCTTACTGACTTAATAGTCATTGGACCTGGCACGTGAGACGTACTGTAGCGTGGTACGGAAAGTATTTTTTATTGTATAACTATTAAAATGTTTCCAATGCGTTTATATACGAAAGTAAGACACAATACGATTAGAAATGTCGTCCACTAATTAAAATCAAGTTTTCCAAGCTCCTCAGAAGTGCTATAAATGACTTTTTCACGTTGCCGTAGCTGAGAAAATATCAACCGTTATTGGAAAACTATATCATAGAAACCTACACTGGACTTTACCACATACTTTCCACAAATAAAATAACATGGTCATCGCTTGAAGTCCCATTGAAAAACGGTTTCTACGAAAACACTGCTCGCTAGTTTAGTACTCCGCGCCTAGAGGCGATGATGTGTTTGACGGACATGCTATAATTCAACTTATCGCCATCCCCGTTTCCGTGCCTCTAACGTAAAAAAGAAAAAAAAAGCAAGCGACCACTACCTCTTAATGTTTGCTCTTTAGTTTCGCAGTGGTTTCGAGAATAATTTTTAACGCAAATTAATACATACATCAAAAATTCGTTCTTACAGTTTTAACACTTATATATCATCGTTTGTATCTCAATTTTTCTGTTGTAGTACACCAAATGGATTTTTAGATTTTTGCCACTGAATCATCACATATTTTGTTGTCAAAATAAACCAAAATGAGGCAAAATAATTTTTTGCTAACAAACGGTACGTTATTTAAAAAAAACGCTCTACCAATGCTGTGTATCGTATGACCGTACACAGGCTCAAATTTTTTCAAAGCATTCGGTTAAAAAATATTTTACTTATTTGCAATTGTTTTAAATATATGAAAGGTCATGGGCCTTAAGGCGACCGCCTACCCGCGCGTGAGAGGCTCAAAAGCGACGGAGCAGTAAGGTCGACTTTGAAGCGCGCATCATATGCCGTATCGCCTCAACAAGCAAAGCACTGAACTAACGTGCAAGGTTCCCGCCGAACGGTTTTTACTATGGGTAGAGAAAGTGATTTATCGCGGGAAAAGTTGACAGTTTGCTAAGCTTCAATGCAATGTATTCATTTCTGACGCTATTATATCGTTACTGGAGAACCCCTGTTTGACTGGGCCAATGATAACTCTGGTGAACTACTACTGGGCGTCTGATATTCGTCTGTAAAGAACTACGCCGTGGCACATAACCATCGGCCACAACAATACATGACGCAGGACGCTACACTGATTTGCAGAATACGCTGGCAGAAAACATTCTCGCGATAAATCACCTTCTCTAACTATGGGACATTAAGCGGTGACCATATAATTTTATTGGTGGAAAGTCTGCAACTAAGTCCAGTGCAGGTCGCAACCTGAGTTTCACATACATCTGGTTAGTACATTTTAAAGTACGGCAGTCTGAAAAGGTAGTTTTTAGCCATGTTGGAGGGCTTAGAAACAGTGTTTTTAATGAGTGTGGCGTCTTAACAATGAGGTTCCGACCTTGTCTGAAGTTTGTTTTCTTTTCGTACGTTGGCACACGTGGAATATTTTCGTAGAAAAAAACCTGTTTACGATCACGCCGCAACACATTTGAAGCGTGGGGTAGGCGGCCGCAGTAAGGGCAAATGCCTTGAAGACTACTGCCGCGTGCCGCAGAGGAACGCCATCAACGAGTCAGTCTCGCGGGGCAACTCGTGCTACTTGCGCGCTCATGTGCAGACGTACTCGCTGTCGCCGTCGCTGGCTCGTTATTCACGCCGGGGGCGTCTCGGCGTCGCTCATTACCTCTGCTCTCGTGTACCGCGGCGTTAATGGCCCTGCGCAGAGTTACGCCGCCCAGCTACCTCGCTCGCCGGCCAGGAAAATGTCCAGCTGGTTCATACTGCTAGTGAACTCACATCCCACCAAGGCGAACCGGGATCAGTTCCCGGCGGATCGACCCACATTTACGCATTTTTGGAGTCATGACGGATGATTCCGTTGGTAGGTGCATTTACTCAGGTCTCTTTCGTTTCTTCTTCCCCTTTTTATTCACTTCATGTCATCCCTCAGCAGTTCTGAAAACCTCCTTGACCAAAATCTCTTCACTAGTTTGTACAGAATGTTTAAATGGAGGATTATGGCGTTTGCTATGTCGATGGGTATATGACCTTGATACGAAAGAGGGAAGATACAATTTATTCACTATGTTGTTTTGTAAAAAAAAAAAATAGTTTGTTGTTATATCATCGTAATTTTCTAATGGTTGTCCAGCCGTAACCTAGTATTTCAATGTACCTGTAGGGACAGCTGATTATTGCACTTGGAAAGTACTACGCCAGTGTGTTACGTGTATAAACTATGTCAACTTGGTGTTGAGGAAGGAAGGTTGAAACCTTTTATTCTGGCCCGAGATATTGCGGTAACAGAATGCGTCTGTCTGAAAAAGTATTTGCTCGAAAACACGGTAAAGACTTTTTTCAAAGATGGTTCTTTTTTTCTCTGTGTTGACTTGCAAATTTATTCAAAATCCAATAAATAGCTCTGACACACACACACCTACACATATTTTCCATGCAAATTTTTGATTCGTACTGTTTGTGTTGTACATGTCTGACGTAATGTCAGAATCATTGGTACAAAAGTGAAGTGGCCGTTTGTAAGTAAACTCTGTCCTGCCCGTTAACGTACATTTTATCAGCAAAACGATATGTGCCATCCCACCCCCAGAATTGTCGACATTTACTGAAGTTACATTAAATTGAATATTGGTGTAGGTGCTTTTTTTAACGCAGGGTATTAAACCAACCATTACAGTTGCACGTTTTAATCTGTGTGCGAACTCGTGATACTAGGCTAATTCAAAACTGTGTCATTGTATTTTTTATTCTTGGTAAATGACGGCTGTTCGTCCCCAAATAATTGCCGATCGTTCAGAATCTCGTTTGAAAATTGCTCCACATAAATAACTCGTAGGCGATAAAAATCTCTTAACGAGTGTTATAACGGCAGTATTTAAAAATCAAAACTCTCTTCCCTTCCATTATTAAGTGCATGATTGATGTTATGAAGTATGCCTTATAATCCATTAAACGACTTCATTTGGTGTAATTTTTCTATGCAGAGCATCACCTGAGATAAAATCAGACAAATTTGTGTTATTTATACTCATCCCGTGATTGTGTAGCTCTTGTATAGGCTTTTAACGGAAATGTAAGCATTTTTAAGGCCCTGTGAAAATTTTCCATTTAGCCAGGCGTTTTTTCCAACTGATTGGCACGCAATTACTAAGCGAAGTACAGTACAATATACGTTTCAATGCCTTATGTGAACACCTGTTTTCCTGCTTCATGGTCAGTGATTGGAAGTATTTAACTTACAGAGTCTCAGGGCCCTACCCAGAAATCACGGACGTGTGGTGTGGCGGTTACATTGTTCTGGTTGGTGCAGTCAAAAGAGCCACGCCTCTATCTTATTATATTCTACCAATAACCACGAACCAGAGTTGCAGGTGTGAACGTAAGGCATTGAAACAAGTTGTTGCAGAATTGTTTTCACCAAAATTCACTGGCTCTACATATTAGCATTTTAAAATATTGGCACCTGTGTTATTATATTGTATGATATAAGTTATAATTAGAGGTGCGCGGATTAAGGGTGTTCACATGGTCAGAATTTATAATTTTATATTTGTATGCGAGATAGTATTCGTTTTATAGACGTTACTTGTGACTACATTTTCTGCTTGTGAAAATTTTTTAGCTCTTACAGTCTTCGCATAGCGGCGTGTTAAGGTCAACATTTACGAGTTACGAAACATAAGGATGACAGAAACCAACTGACGTACTCAAACGAAATAATTTACACTAAAATTAGATATCATGGGCCATACGCTAATATTTTTATTATTACTTAACAATGCCCATTTGTATTTTGAAAATATTGCCATAAAATAATAAAATATATGATATTTTTAATTTTTTTTTAAATGCAAAGGTTTTGAATTGTGTCTTTTTAAATCATTTAGCATATGGCTCATAGTATCTAATGTCAGTGTAAATTATTTAATTCCAGTAAGTCAGTTGGTTTTTGTTATTTGTATGTTCCCGTAACTTGCAAATTTGACTTTGACCGGTCTATGGGAAGACTATGAGAGCTAAAAAAATTTTATAAGTGGAAATTGTAGTCACAAGTAACGTCTATAAAAAACCACTATCTTAGTACAAGTATAAAATTATGCTTTTTTCCACGTGAACGCTCTTAATCTGACAGCAGGGTAATTTTTAAGTTCTATATACGCACTTCACATAGGCCTACACAGACCACCAAACGCAGATTAAGCTATATACTGTGTCCACAAATCGTCGTGAGTTTCTTAATTTTTTTATTACTGGCCAGGTTCAGGCCGCCATGAACCCCTTCTCTACTGTTTTGCGACGGTTATTTTTTATGTCTAAACAAAAACAGATACCTCATATATGTTGGACAGTTTTGTTTAAAATGGGTTTTGCTGTGACAGATAAGTTTTTGAAGACTAAAATATACACGGTTTTAACTGATAAGCCAACTTAAATTTCGTTAGTTAAACAATTAGCTAAAACCATAGTATTTAGGGTCTTGGAAAAAAAATATTCTACGTGTTGAAGACCAATTTAAACAAATTTGTCGAACAGAGTTTCGATATATGCTCTTGTTTACCCTTAAAAAACAATTATAGCAAAAACAGAACAAACAGGCGAGAATTGCCTTAACGACCTTCACGCAGAGAAAAAATGTTTACAAGGCGACATAGCCTAAATGTACAGATTGTCTATTACGTGCAGTTGATAAGACGAAATCCTGTTAAAAGGCCAACCGACAGCAGAGTGTCAACCAACACCTTTAAAGTGCGTCATAACTAACAACCTGACCGTTGTTGATATATATCACAACTGGATTCAAATTTCGTAATATTATAATGGAAGCATTTCAAATAATTACGCTGCAAGTCAGTAAGGTAATTTTGGACTCATATTTTCCTACTGTTCGGATTTTTCAAAAATGCAGCTAAGAATAATAATGATTTACTATACTTCTTGAAATCAACATATTTTTTTTAACATCACGAAAACACGTAACGTTCTACTGTTGTTGTGAAGGTCGTACAGCTACGAGCATTATGATGGCATTTAACTACGTAGTTTCCTGACTGGAATTAAGGCAACGCAGAAAAAAAAACCAAACTAGCGTGTTCGTGGACAAGTGTTATGTTTTGATATTGAAGCAATCTCAACTCAGCTCATCCATTAAATCTACTTACTGTTTGGTATTTCGACATTTAGATACAGTATCTGATAATTTGATGAGAAAAATGAATATTATTGGCCTGTGTTGCAACATCGTTTCTACAACTGATTGTTTTCTCTATCTTCTGTAAACTACTATAAAACACTCAACCACGAATACATATTAGACCGCATTAAAACACGGGACTTATCACCACTCTGACAAAATTGATAGTGAAATTTCCTTACGTCAAGGAAAATTCGTTTTAGTTTTGAAAGGCCACATCAGTCTCGGAATCTTTTAATAGGATTTTGCTCATTAACGATCTCAACCAAGATATTAACTCAGAGTTTCGAAACTATGAGATTATTTGAAACGTATTTTACGCACGCATGCACCAATTACAAGTCAACTAAATAATATATGTAACAAATGACGATACAAGTGAAAAGCAACCAAATATGTAGTCGAGGCTAATTAAAAAACTCAAGTGTAGATAGATTCCTGAAATTTCTTTAAATTCAATAAAATAAAAGTAACTCTATCGTCCCTAACCTTACGAATTAAAATTCACCGGACGTAAAACCTAACTGTGACTTTCATGTGTAGGAGAAAAAAAAACTGAAGCCCAGACCAAAAATTTTATAATGAAATCGAAAGAAAGAAACTAAACTCTGAAGCCAATTAGGACGACATTAATTAACTTGAATCATCCGGCATAAAAGAGGAAACTGTCAGAAGGGTGCCCAGATGTGGCAGGCATAAAGAGCAATGGAGAAATAATGAAGAAAATTAACGATGGAAATGTACGGTTCAATGCTTCATCTTTCAGTAACCGACAAAAAATGAGGAAAATACTTCTTGCATATTCTGTTAACTTCATTCTTGGCTGACTTTTTTTCCCTTCCTTTAGATTGAAAACATCTGAAAAACAGCCTTTTTGCAAAAAACAATGTTAACGAGCCAGTTCAAGGGAAATTGTCCGTTGGGATGGTATTCAGTGATTCGCCTTGTGCTTGTAATAATGAAACTGTTAGTAGGCTGGATACGTGACTCCGTGAACGCTCCTTTGTGAAGTTAAGTACGGGACTTCATATGAAAATACTTCCTTCCATTATGAGTAGGTTTTAAATTACTGAGAATAAAGAACTGAACGTACAACGTGGGCATACGTAAAAAAAGAACAGTTTGTAGCGTAACAAGTGTCACAGTAAATAATAAAGTTCAGTTAATCGAACTGCAAACAAGAGGCTGGTTTTATGCGTGACTGTAAAAGTCAACACGAAACCGTGTTACGACGACTTTTTGGTGTAGCGAGTGCAGATTCTAATTTAAAGATAACGTTTATCCATTGCTTGACGCTTTTCTTCCACCACAACAAAAAAAAAATGTTATTTACTTGATGTACAGTACCACACTTTTAACCCCACCGTCGTATCTCTTATGACCCATTTTTACTACAGTACACAGTGTTCAGCAGGCCTTAGCCTGCTCCAATGGTGTTATCTGACGTCGTCTGTGCCACAATATTTCTCTCTACTGCTTCCACGCAGAAAGTTTTGAAGTGAAACCAGATATTTACTTATGAAAACAACATTTGCACTGTTTGCCGTACTTCAAATTTCATTTTGACCACCAAATGTGTGTGTGTTTATGTGTGTGTATATATATATATATATATATATATATACACACATATACATACACATTTACACACACCTATACATACACATATATACACACATACCTATATACATATATATAGACACGTTTAGTGGTCAAAATAATACACACACAACACACACACACACACACATATGTGTGTGTGTGTGTGTGTGTGTGTGTGTGTGTGTGTGCACAAGTACAAAAAAACGTAATAGGTTTCCTCAAATGACAAGAGTCATTTTGCCAGTGCCATGAATTTCTGACATTCTGGGGAAATGTTTCTGTTACACTTATCGAATATTTCCTAACTTAGTCGGTAAAACAGTGGCTAGGATTGTAATTTGTTTTGCTTATATTTGCTATGTTGACTTATAAAATTTTTAGAGTAAGTTTATGTTTATCAACTATCCGCGATCTGTCTTATGCCTAGAGACATGAATTTTTCGCGAAAAGAAATTTGCTTCACTTTGTGTCAGTGACTTGTGTGCACGTCTGGAGACTTGCTTCACGGTCAGAGATTGGATGTTTTGACATTCGTGTGTCGTGGGGTTTTACACGCAAATCACATACGTGTGGTGTTACAGTAACCTTATTGTGATTGGTACAGTCAAATGAGAAACGTCACAGTTCAAAGGCACGCTGCCAATATCTATGAAGCAGAACTGCAGACGTGCACATAAGGCACTGGAACAAAG
>PNEQ01026442.1:0-20690 GCA_003012365.1 Medauroidea extradentata | reverse complement strand
GTATAGAGGGAGGAGAGACAACGGCTTGAAGCTTCAGAGGGTGTGGAGGAGGACCGAGAGGGGGAGACAGTCTATGCTTGTGAGGACTGTAAGGGATTGGAATGTTTTGAGTGAGGACGTAGTGATGAAGGGGAGTGTTGGTGGGTTCAGAATAGCATTGGAAATGCTGGGGAACTAAGAGGGAGCAGGTGACTTGCCATCGGGAGGAAGCCCATTTGCGAGTGAATTATTATATATTATATAATCTTAAACTTAACAAAATATTAGTCCATTTTATAATGCAGATTTCTGTGATGTTTAATTATATAGCTTTGTTGCGGTTATTGTTAGTCAATATAGCGTTTCCAATCTCGCATTTTATTACACTGAAATCCTATTTAAATTTTAATAGTACGTATTTTTCTTTATTTTTGCTATCACGGAGTTGTAGGAAAACCTGTTTTTTTGTTAAAACTTGTTTAATAAAAATTCCTGCATGTTTTGTATTTCGTGATTCTTCGCCATGACTATTTTAATAAAATAAGCCGTTATTTACCTGAAACCCGTACGCTGTGTCAAGAACCAAAATACATGTTAATATCCACTATTGAAACTCTTAGTTCACAAAACTTATATACTATAAACATTTTTATGAAAAATTAATTTATGTTATTGTGTTTATAAGTAGTGGAGCCACAACTCAAAATATTTTATGTTTGTAATAGCCAGTTAGTTTGTCTCGAGGTTAACTATATTGGAATGGAACGAGTACTAATTTTCTTGGAAATTCTTAGTTACAACATTTCGAAACGAATACTATTACAAATAATAGTCGTATACTTTTATGCGTTTTGAATGATAAGATTTTAGACATATCTTCAAAGTAAGGAAAGGTAAGTGGGTTTTATGTCTCGTCCACAGCGAGGTCATCAGATACGGCGACACACAACTTGATACAATGACAGGAGCTGGGAGAGGAGTCGGCCATGGCCTTTGTTTAGGAACCATCCCATCATTCGCCTGGAGTAACTTCAGGAAACCATAGAAAACCGAAACCAGGTTGGTACATATTTACAGGTGCTTAATAATAGAGTCTGTATAGTGCGCATGGCACCTAAGTACCAACGATGGTCGTCGGTTGGGATAATAATGTTTTACATTTTTCACACATTGTAATACTTATTTTAATTTTAAGGTATATTACACAACAGGGAAGAATTTTCCCTCATTTCAGTCTAGAAATGTTACATTTCATTAAAGTAGAATTCCTTCCTTCATGATATTTTTGTAAGGGAATTACATTGATAATTTTTTATGGCATTGCAGATATTGAACACCAATTTTTTTCCTACTTGGCATATGTCAAGAAACACACGTTTTCAAATATAGATATGCAGAATTTTGTTAAAGGGATTACCAAATTTTTCTTGAAACTCCGTATTTAATTCGTTATGCGTTGCTTTTATTCTGGCTACTAATTTTATTATTATATGTCCGTATTAGTATGTTTCCTTGAATAAACGATCTCTTCTCTGACCATGCATCTGCCAGAATATTTTTAGTAGACTAAGGAAAATGGATTTTGTAGTATTTTAATACATATTTGGGTCACGGTAAGTTAAGCATTTTGTTATTTTCGTCGACAAGTTAGTCATTAACATAACATTTTCATTCTCTATCTCTTTGTGTCAAATCTGTTGGTTTTCCTTTCGCAATATATAGACCTATGTATGTATTAACCGTGAGCAGTAGGCATGACTGCAGTA
This sequence comes from Medauroidea extradentata, assembly GCA_003012365.1. Taxonomy (NCBI): domain Eukaryota; kingdom Metazoa; phylum Arthropoda; class Insecta; order Phasmatodea; family Phasmatidae; genus Medauroidea; species Medauroidea extradentata. The sequence goes on along the minus strand of PNEQ01026442.1, from coordinate 18,945 downwards.
GTATCCAGATCTGTGCGTAAATAATCAACTACTATTTTAACGTTTGAACTTTCACTAGACGTTCGAAGGGATTTTGCTTGGACGTGAGTGCCAAAAGTGTTCCTATTTACGGTGTTAATTATTATCATTTAAATCCTAAACTATGACAGATATCGAAAAACCACCGGAAGAATTTCACAAAATATAATTTTACTAGGTTTTGGTTTATTTCCATAACAAAATTTATAATATTTTGGGATAGTAAATCTGAAAAAACTATGAAGATTATAGTTGCCAAACAATTAGGTACAAGTAACGATGAATTTGTGAGAAAAAATTTAGGTATTCTTTAAATATAAAAATTACGTTAATTTAAGGTTATATTTAAGAGTCGTGCAACTACAGGGCTTACTTTTAATGGGCCTTCAAAAATTCTTAACTGATAACATTTGTTTGTTTTAAGCTAGCAAACCATTAATAGAGAAATAAAAATAAAATAATTTACATCTACGATGTCCGGAGAAGTTGCTTCCTTCCGAGTCTCCCCTACCATATTGTACTTTTATAACTTTTTTTTTTTTCATTTCTTCGGAAACTTAAGTCTTTATTTAAACTTGGTTCCTTATAAAGTTCTGAACATCCAATTACGTCAGCGGCCCAGCCCGTTTACCCACCGCCCCCTCCTAACAGTGTTTCAATGGCGAGGCAAGGAGTTGCGCTGTTTCTAGTTTCTCTGCTGTGTACACATCATTAACTTCCGCACGGTAGCGGTCACGTACTGCGAGAGAGCGGAGTAAATAATCAATTGTTCAGAGCGACGACGCACCGCCTGGTGGCCTTGCTGAGGTCAAATTCTGCTACAGGTTAGGAAACTCAGTGTTGTTAGTTTGGAATGGAAACAATCCACGGGGGTAGCATAAGGTCGAAATGATGGCGAGGGGAGTGTTGCCAAGAGAGGGGAGAGGTAGTCTTCAAATTATCCAGCCGCCATACTTCTTTAACCTCAAAAGTACACATCAGACTAGTATTTTTAAGGTAAATGCACGTATTGTGCTCTCTGCACTGTTAGAAAAAATTTCCGTGAAATTACGGAAAAATACAGGCAAAAAATTTGATTGAGCTTATTGAAAGCATGCAATGTGTAAACAATTTTTTTATAATGTTTGCATGTGTTGGAATTTTAATTACGTTGCAAGTGCGTTAAGGGGGATAAAGTGTGATAGTAAAAACTGTAAAATAAGCATAGGCCTATATTCATGCTGAAACAATACCTTATGTAGACAATTTTGGCACAAAATTAATTTTATTCGTTTTTGTGTATTATTCTACTGTAGCAAAATACTTCGTGCCGTTATATGCATTATTTTATAATAATACAGGTTGTATGTTTTTTACGGAATGGTGATATCTTTCTTTTTTAAAGTTCCTAGAGTTACGTACTTAAGAGGGCGTGGCACATAATTCAACGCTAAAAGCATTAATCTATAACTATAAGTTTCTTGAAGCTAATTTGCGAAAGTTAAACAAAAGCAATCCTAGACAATAGTTTGAGCCAACGTTTAAACAAAATTGTTTCCAGTGTTATGAACTTCTGAGGCACAATCTCTGACGCCGGAACCTCGTGCATTTAAATGCGGCGCAAGCGATCACGCGTAACCAATTAGTAATTCTGGATAAATATTTACTCATTATGTTGGCAAATACCATTATCTAGGATTGTCATTGAGTATTTTATCCATATTGGCTTCGAAAAAAGCGTAGGAATCAATTTATGTTTTCAGCGTTTATTTATCTACTACGCACTCTTAATGGTTGGACCTACATTTTTGGTGATATATTTCTGAAACGGCTCTCAAATTGGTACTCTGACTGTTCAATTTTTATTCTTTAAATCAACATTTGTCCAGTTAAGTCTTTTCCTTGAGGATCTGTCGTTACTAGGTGAGGTCAGTGGTGGCAGATGTATGCACGCTACATAGGGGTGTCTTGAGGAAAAAGGGTTTACTCAGGAATTTACTCGGGCACCACCAGAGGTTGTTGCATATGCTGTGATAGAAGATATGCCGCTGAACGCTTTCGTAGAACTGTTTGAGAAAGAGCTTAGTGACTAGTTTAATTTTATATCAAAATCAACACAAAAATTACTAATTATTCAGTAGTATTAATTTGCTGTTATCTCTTACCAAAATTCTATACTTTGAGAACATTTATATTTGACTTAATATTTTTACTACATATGTTGCTTAGTACCAGACAATAAATAATATAGGTATGTATAAGCTATGGTTGACAAATGACTATCAGCTTATTGTAGTCATTTTAAGATAAAATCACAGGAAACACACATAGTCTCTGAATGCTATAATTCATAATTTTTGCTATTAGTTAATGAATTTAATTCTAATTGCTACATAGCGAAAAATACCTGTTTCAGTATATATAGAACATTGGGAAATAATATTCCTACTAATTTCCTTGCTTGGAGAGGGTATTTATTAATATCACATCTTCTACCGACTCGTTTTGACTCCACATTACATTTGATTTAAGAGTGAATTTGTTAGGATTTTCTTTATTTTCGTAAGATAGGAGGGTTAAACATTCCGTTTAGTGTCTTTCGTGAGACTTTTAATGCACTGTTTCTTACCTGACATAATTTGTTTGTCGTATACACATAATACACTTAACCTACCTCAGTGAACATTGAGCTTGAAAATCGCCTAGGCTATGTTAAATCTGTGACCACACATAGTTCTACGATTGCCATGCACGTTTGCAACATAACATAAGTACTGAATTATTTATAACTGGCAATTTGACCTTCGACTCCCTGAACGACAAAAGCCACATGTATAGTAAGCTATTAAACAATAGGCTTAACTACCATACATACAAAACTAAATGTACACGAAATTCACAAATCAATTACGCATGTTAACCAATAAATTTTCTAAGCATTGAACATCTGTATCGCTCTCAAACATGTCTTGATCTATATCTATTTCACAATATGGAAACCATAACCTCATAACTGCTGAACAATACCGACGAAAACAAGACGGATTTCTACCTGGTCGCCATTTCCGAAGCTTAACTAATGGGTAAGCGTGTAGCTATCACATCAAGCGGCAGTTTACTTGACTAGTAGCTAAGAGTTCTAGTTAGCATTATCTACGAGTCATAATACAATTTTTTACAATGACCGAGAGTTAATATTTAACTAAAGTTGTAACTACAGGTCATAATACAGGCCCTAAGTAGTCTACATACCTAAAAGCGCTTTGAGCCAAGCCAGCTCCTATCAGTTCATATGACTGCAGTAAAATGGCAGCAGCTGTATGTCCACCACCGCTGGTATGTCTAAGTGCGCTATGTACAAAGGTACATGTTCTATGCTTAAAATGTCTGGCCGAATACCGTTTAATAGTGAAGAGATGAATACATGAACTTGGAAATACATGAAAGACAAAGCGCGGATAGGCTAAGTGGTAAGGCATTTTATGTAACGCAATAGAAGACTGCAAAACCAGCAAAAATTCAACATTCGCCTCAGGTTAGTACTGCATTACGAAAATAATCAGTTTATAGTATTATCAACAATGCGTGGTTTACGATACTTTTAGCACCCGTAAAAAATTAAAAATCTACACGTTTTGCATTGTTTACTACCGTTGTAGGTGATATGCACTTGCAAGATCGACTGCAAGAAAGTATTGAGTGTGAAACGTGCTCTAGGTGAAACTTTCTACCACCAAGATATGAACACACAAGGAGAATACCTGATGGAACTAATACAGCTTACCTGACCAGATGCGCCGCAATGGACCATACAACGATCCTGCAGAAAGTCGAAGACAAGTTACCGGTACCCTATGTGTCACACTTCCAGACAACACAGGGAATCGCCTTAGGGTATGTAAACAAACTTTTATTGATATATTTATTAAAACTCGTAAATTAATTGAAACTACCGGGACAAAAAAGAAACTGGGTCAATTAATGTACAAAAACATGAGAGGGGGTAGAACCCATATCAAATTTACGCAATCAGACCGAAACATTGTACCACATTGATTCTATTCCGAGGGAACCAAGTCATCATAGTAGGCTTAAGTCAGACAAGGAAAACATTAGTTCTGATATAAACCTACACAGATTCTGGTAAGCATTTCTGAAGAAACATCCGCAGAGCAATGTAACGTATAGATTTTACTGTCAGGTTAGGTATCGTGATTTCCCTCGGGTAGGGATCTGTAAGCCCCATGTAGATACTTGCAAGACTTGTGACAGTCTGAACATTAAAACGAAAGGCAGAAAAAATGCTGAGGTTGCTTCAGCTAGGTGTCAACTGGAACTTCATCAGCTTAAGGCGGAAGCAGCTTTTAAAGTGATGAAACATGATAGATTTGCTTCTACACAACCAGACAGTGACACTTGTACAATTTCGATAGACTTGCAGAAAGTGCTCCACTTGCCACAACTAACACATCATGATAACATGTATTACTGTAGGCAACTAGGATGCCACAATTTTGGGATACATGTATCTGACAATGGGGACGGTATACATGCATGCGGCATGAAGAGAAATCTTCACGAGGCGGTAATGAGATGGCGTCTTGCATTCTCCATGCTACTAACGACAATCCCATAACCTACAAACCAAACCTTTGCATTTGGAGCGATAACTACTGCGGCCAAATAAAGAACCGTATGATGTTGTTTGTGCGCATCTTTATAGTTGCTACAGGTGTGTTTAAAATGTTTGACCACAAACTTCTGATCGTTGGCCACAGTTTTTCAGCTTCTGATAGGGACTTTGCCCTGGTTGAGATATGCTGGAAAGTCTCAAAGTGTCAGGTGTTCGATGATATCGAATCAGTAATAACCAGTGCATGACCTACAAAACCTTTTAAGGCAGTGTAGATGAGAGGTCATATTTTGGCATAGATAAAGCTGCATCACCCACCATCAATACACAGAAGTGGCAAATTTCAAAGTTAGTGTGGTTACGAATGTATAGTGACAACCCTGGCATTGTAAAAGTCACAGCAAACTTGAGTGCTTTTCAACCTGCAATGTGTTCAACAAAGGTGTTTCTGTTGGTGATATGGTAGGAGCAGAAATGGAACTATTGACAGATCAACACGAGCTTACTGCTGCTAAACAGAAAGATTTACTACTTTCTATGCTTGACTTAATCGACGACAATAATAAGCAATCCTAACTTCATCTGTGCACAAATTGAATATGATAAGTGCACATGTTTCACCTTGTTTTTGGCTTAGCAAACCTTATCAAGAACCATATTAAAAATATAAACCATTGTAATTACGTTTCTTCATTTATCCTCCAGTGAGATTTTTTTGGCTGTATTTTAATAAATAATTAAATAATGCCTTTGGTTCTTAACAATAATATTACATACATTTACACAATTCACCATAGCATTTTAATGTACTAGGAACCAAAACCATTGTAACTACTATTTTGTGTGTGAAAAATAATAAACTATGTGTTTGTCTATACTGCATAGTAATTTGGTATATATCTCCTTTAAAAGGTAACTGTCATGGCAGTTAACCCCATTTGGATATATACACAGTTTGTTATCATTGTACATGCACATACCAAGTTGAATAATTGGCGTGGTAAGCACATCCCAACATCGTTTGCCTAGACATTTTTTGAACATATTATCTTGTTGGATTGAAACTATAAAGATTTTCTTCGTTATCTCGAAAGTAACAATTTTGAACTTATCTCCTTTAGACATTCAACTCTTCAATTAACGCTTGAGAGCAAAATTTCTACACCTCATAGGTCTGCTTTTTCAAATAATTGTATTATGTTTAGTTCACAACAGTAACCTTTTGAGCTAAAGTAGATTTTATTACGTTATAAACCAATGCATTTATCTAGTAATAATACTGCTACAATGATTTATAGTCACATTACTTGAGCGTTAATACAGTTTCTTACGTAGAAGGGTTATTTACAATATCTTGTTAAATTATCGATCCCTTAAATTGTACTTATATACTATTGTAGCTAGTTAATGACATCGTTTAGATTTTTTAAGTGATTGTTGAAAATGTACAAATTTTTAAAAACGCTTTCCATGATTTCTGTATGCTTTATGTACGTACATATGTGCGTGTATATACGTAAGTTTAAAGCAACACGTGGTCTATGAATGTATAGCATAGCAAATTCTAATGCTACTGTACTACCGCTACGTAACACAACGTTGTCCAATGGAATAATAAACACAACACAATACAATACTACAGCTGTTTTAGTTTTACTGCATGGCATTATTCAGGCAGCTTCAGTTTACTTTGTTTCAAATGAGTGAACCCACTTTGTTCGTAAACAATGCTGTTAATTATAATATTTCCAAAATATTTACATTTTTACGGTAATTACTAACTCTTTCCCGTATATTTTACGTATGTTTGCTTGCCAACAATAATATTTGTTTTAATCAATGCAGCCTATTAAATTTTAATATCTGTCGCGAACAATGACGATCTAAAATAAAGTTTCATTAATACTTAATGATGTTCCGTCATTTTCCCCATGTTTTTTTTTTTTTTACTGCGTGATTGTGATTATTTCCAAAATTAATATAAATTGCAATAACTTAATTTCAGAGGCAAATTTCAGTTGACTCGTTGCAAGTATTTCCCATATGCGCTTTTAGATTTTAGCAACGACAAGGATAACATCTCTTGTTCGTGAACAGTTACGGCATAAGCATTTTTATAGCAAATTGCAGCGTATTAACGTATCCTGTGTGAATATTGTACGGAAGCTCTTTGAAGATAAGAAACTTGGTGGCTTATGTACTTCGGCCTCTTGGCGATGAATTAATATCTATGTTGTCACTGTGAAAAACGCTCTTTGGTTACGGCTACATGTAGATCCAGTGTATAACAAATCTTTATAAAGGGCATACAATTGAGGTGATTCCTCTGCATTATACATTGATACATGTTATACCTTTATCGTAAATACGTAATTGTAAGGATAGTAAAAATTCTACCGAACCTATTTGAACTATCAGTAAATATCTTAAATACAACTGGTAAACCTTTTTAGTGTTTTATATGGTTTATGATAGCTGCATAGAAGATATATTGTAATATTTGTCTAATGAGGACAACAGTTCAATTAGTTAGCATACTAATATAAGGCTTACATTTTACGATTCCTCCGAAACAACTCAAGTTTCATTTTTTGGGGATTATTTAAAATGTGTGTGTTTTTTTGTCCCTAACTGTTTGTTCTGTCAACACAATTGTTATAATGAGATGTAAGGTTTCATGATGATGACTTCGAATACTTACTAACTTGATAAATATATGCTTTAGTTATATAAGAAATTTGTTAAGAGCAATGCGTGCAATGATCGTTGGTTTAAGAACGCCATTTTCTGCGTGTAACTGAGCAAAAATTAAAGATTTTCGTGTTATCGTAACATGGAATAGTTATTTATTTTGCGTTGGTATTTGTTTACAGCTATTAACTTGCAGGGATTTCTATGAAGTCATGGTTATGACAGTGTTAGCTGCAAGGCACATATGGTTATGATAACATTTTGTGTAACTATGACAATAATATTAGTTTGACAAAAATTAGATTGATTTTGTTATGAACTGATTCCATTGCAGTAATCATTCGAAGACCACATTTTTTTGTTACTTTGTTCTTCTACCAAGTGAATGATCATTCAAAAAGTCATGCGTTCCTTAAGGGGTATGGAAAGGTACAGTGTCAGCGGACGACTGGAACACTCAATCGTCAAAAAAATCTGAACCACTCATCAAAATTCCATTAGGTTTTTCTGCCGAGTAGGTATTTTATCAGCGGGCGTTTATTTATATAGCACTATGCGGTAGTGTGCTTTACTTTCGAGTAAAAAATTACAAACTGTTATTTTAAAAAAAAAGAAGGCCTTGAATCTACAAAATCTACGAAAAAAGGAAAACTGTAATTTTTATAATTTTTAATGTGATAATATCTACGCCTCTATACTAACAGAATTTAAAAGATTCCCGCTTTTTCTTTTGGAAACTGTTTTAACATCCATAAACCTCTCGCGCAGAGATTTTTGGACACTAAAATTACTGTCAAATTAAAACGCGAGTATTTTTGAAATTTGGTTACTATAGAGGACGGGATATCATATTACAAATTAAAAAAATTATAGTTTTCCATTTTTGTAGATCTTGTGGCTATTTAAATATTACGTACTTTTGACAACTTTTTCTTCTTTAGTAAATAAAGTATGCACTGTTGAAAACTTCGTAAATATTAATGGAAATAATAAACTTTTTCAGATCACGTGTCAGTTACCATACTTTAGATTGTAAAAAAAAGTGAAGAGAACTATTGCTATACATCATAGTAACACTAGTATTCGTTTGACTGTTTCAAAATCTTGTATAGTAACGTTACCACTCATATATGGGAAACAACTTTACGTACCTACTTTCTTAACACTTCTATACACGGTATGATAAGATTACAAATAATATTTGCAGTGTGACAATAAGTGCAAACATTATAATGACTGAAGTTAATATATGAACACGTTTGAGTCCGGTGAAAAAATTTCCCTTCAAGCTGTAATTCTTTGAAGATGCAAATAAAATCCATACAGTTTTAATTACCATGCCGATATTACATTAATTTCTGGTAAATGAGTTATGCTTCTTCACAATGCAATTTTTAAAATATCACAAACTCTCTTAAGAGCTCTGATCAAACAAATACGCAGATACAAATCCTTAAAACACGATTGTCCTATGTAAGGTTCACACGTAAACACAATGCTTACTCCGCCCTTAACTTTTACAGTGTTAATCACCTGCCTATGTCTTTAGTTTTCCATACCAACCCCAGACTCACTAATATTAATGTCTTATAAAGTGTCTAAAATGATTACTGTTTTTATCTCGTGATAAATCACTAAACACAAGTATTTAATAAATTGTGTAATTATGTGTAGAAGGCAATGGTGCTTAAATTTCCGGAAATTAATATACTCATAATAAAACATTTGTAAACGATATAACTATTCCATGGCTGTAAATGTCCAGCTAGTTGTTTAATCATTTCCCATGAAAGAAAAGCCCCAAATGTCGTACGGAAAAAGTTTTTCACGAATTGTTGCGTTTAAAAAAATTTAAGCTCCATATAGACCTCTAACGAAACATTCGTTTTCCACTTCCGAATCAGGGTGTGAAAATTCCCTTCATCCGACTCTTAAGAGCTCCATTTTGGAAAACAAAATCCAGGTGCATTGCGCATGACGTCTTGTGACGTTAATCGACACTTCGAGCCTATATCATAATGCTAAAAGTAAATTCCTACAAGTTTACAATAAATCCCACAACACTGTGTTTCGCAAAGAAACAAGTCGACACTAGAAATGACAAGTGAATTTTGATAAAGGTACATGAAAATTGCCTGTTGCGAACAAGTATACAGCTTGTCACTAACAAGTTTTGTTGGTGAAAATGTTTTATTGCCTCATTATTTTACAAGTCATAAGTACTAGGTAGGCAACTTTACAAATTTACCAGTAGTTTCAATATCATTTTTAATTTCATATGTTTTACCAAAATACGCTGCGACTATAGGGCTATGTCCTTGTTTTTTCAGGCCCTACATGATCCAAGCTGGTACACTTTAAATGTACCGTAAACTGGGTATACTTTGCCCCAGCGTGTGTAACATTGCACCAACAAAAAAAAAAATATTTTTTTCTATGCTGATAGTTGAAAGACAAGTGATTGTATTCGATGGAATTAAATTATAATTTTTAAAATACTCAGTCGTGATGTGTCTATTTCACGAAACGACCGAGAAACAAATATCTTTAGTGGTGCAAAGTTACCCATGCTGGTACGAAGTATACCCACTTTACGGTATCTTATTCCACCTTTTAATTTTATCAATTTTTTTTCACGTGTGCGAATCATGCCGGACGATGCCGCTGGTCGGAGGGTATTCTCTGGTATCTCCCATTTCCCAGCCCCTTCATTCCGGCGCTTCGCAAGAGTCCCATGTCGCCACTCACTAGCGCTAAAGACCTTAATGTTATCTGCTAACCGAAATCTCCTCTCAATTTCATCATTCCAAAGTTATACTTTATCACTTTATACTTACAAGTGTAACAAACGCAAGACTTGTGACATTGATGTGTTCCAACTGCGATGCACTGTTCATAAACAAGTAATTATTTCACTTGTCATTGATAAGTCTTGGAAATATCTGCGAAACGCTTGTTAGTGACAACAAATGCTTATTTTTACTATTGTTACTTACAAGACTTGTACCTACAAGAAATAGGCCCTTGGCCACCTCAGGTCCGACGACAGCGATATGTACTACGAGCGGCTGATTATATTTTATGACTGACAGCAGCGCAGAAAGAAATCGCTTGGGTCTGATAAAACGTCGCGGTTTTGGGTGCAACGCAAAATTTGCACCTGCGTTACGGCTGGTTGCCTTGTAGAAGAATCAAATACGCAAACTCAGAACTGCAAGAGGGCGTGTGATGGGTACAAAACGGTTACACATATGCGCCAATCAAATTACTCGGCACAAATCCATTTATTTTATTCGCGCATGCGCAGGTCAAGAAACGTGACGAGAATATTCAGTTCCAACTGTAGCTAGAGGTGCAAGTGAATGCCTGTTTAGTAATAATAATAATAATAATAATAATAATAATAATAATAATAATAATAATAATAATAATAATAAATCGTCTTTACTTTCACTGTGGCTAAGTGAATGCATTCACCACGAACCGAAGGAATAAATTAAATTTTAAATTGCTTATGTTTAACATTATCTTGAAATTTTTATGTTAATACGCACGGGTGTCTACATTACTTTACCATAATAAGAGAAAAAATGGTATATAACATTATGCATTTGAGAAAAGACAGAAGTTAAAAATAATAGTAATTTTATGTCGCTATGAAAAAGTAAACTGAATCTAACATCAACTATTGTGTTTGTAAATAAACAAAAATTGTAATTATAAATATTAATATGTCAAAAACACAGATACATATTCTGACACAAAGACAACTCGCGCGCACACGCAACAATCCACACGCTCATACCGGCAGTTTAACACGGTAATGAATATAGATGAACAACCGCTAATGTACTTTCATTACAGTCGCATATTCCATTAGCTTATGATTGGAAGAAACACAGCATACGAACAAAAAAATTGTTATAGAGAAAAAATAAATAATAAGTCTCCAATTTTTAAGAAGAACTCGTTGTAGGGATTGTTTCTTTCAAGCTCATATAACCATTTTCAATCAGCGCATTTACAACGTTGGCAACCTGTTTGGCAATTTTTAAAATACATTTATTGACATAGTATTCCTCGCATCTTGAGGTAAAGAGTTCCGGTGTTTAGCGTGCTGTAAATCTGCTCTGCGCTGCGTTATGTCGGTGCAGATAACAGGTTGTGATATTTAATCGGGCTCTAGGTTGTGTAATGACGTTAAGAGGGCGTGGTACACAATTCAACGCTAACAGTATTAATCTATTACTGTAGGTTTCTTGAAGCCAATTTGCGAAAACTAATCAATAACAATCCTAGATAATAGTTATAGCCAACATTGTAAACAAAGTTGTTTACAGTGTTACGATCTTCTGAGGCACAATCTCCGACGCCGGAACCTCGTGCATTTAACTGCGGCGCAAGAGATTACGCGTAACGAATGAGTAATTCTGGATAAATATTTACTCATAAAGTTGGCAAATACCATTATCTATGATTATCATTGAGTATTTTATACACAATGGTTTTGAAAAAAGTGTAGGAATCAATGGATGTTTTCAGCGTTTATTTATCTACCACGCACTCTTAATGTCGCAGATCAAGTTGAAATTGACACTTCTGACGAACATCACCCGTAGTAAGTATGGAAACACGGGATAGGCAAATGCAGCCAGGGCAAATGTTGGCAATAAGACTTCCTGAAAAAGGAAGAGAATCAGTTATACACACAGAGAGGGAAAGAGAGGCAGAGATAGCGGGAAAGAAAACTCATTTTGTGACATGATAAACCGTTGGAATACTTGCCTGTTTTTTTTTCTTACTCTAAAATATTCGTAATTTCATGTTCCTACTGTAAGCATTTGCATAAAAGTTGAGTACTTTTATCTCGGCCTTGAAAAATTTAAAAATGATGTCTACTGCGGCAAACAACAATTAGCTGGTGCACAAATTTATGTAAAAATATGTAAAAAATATCAAGCCAATCCACATCTCCGTCGGGTAAGCTACGACCGTTAAAATATCGTCGTGTCTTTTTAACCGTTGGTTCCTTAAGAAGGCACTGTGACTGAAACCTAACAGTAACTCCATGGCAAGGTCATCTTAACAAAGAGTAAGTGTATAAATGACACAGAGCCCGCAAGTTCCGTTTGAAGTGCTACTTTCGTTTATTTACTGTAACGTTCGTGTCTTAAAGCAACGGATTTGTATTTACGCTAACGAATATTATCTTTGAATTTTATAACGGAGCATATACCGTACAATCTTCATATAATTTTGTTGAAAATAGTTTTTAATATACAGTCTACATCCTTCAAGGAAAAAAATTGTAATAATGTTTGAAATTTATTGAAGAAAATAAATTCACATATAACCAAAAGTAATAAATTTTATACTGGATGCAATTTATTGAAAATACTCAATGCAAAGCAGACGTATGTCAATGTAAAATAATGAGAATAGAGGAACATTAAAGAGTGCATGGTAGATAAGTAAACGTAGAAAACACCAATTGATTACTAAAATTTTTTCGAAGTCAATATGGATAAAATACTCAATGACAATCCTAGATAACGGTATTTGCCAACTTTATGAGTAAGTATTCATCTAGAATTACTAATTCGTTACGCGTGATCTCTTGCGCCGCAGTTAAATGCACGAGGTTCCAGCGTCAGAGATTGTGCCTCAGAAGTTAGTAACATTGGAAACAATTTTTTTTGTTTAAAACGTTGCGTTGGCTAAAACTATTATCTAGGATTGCTATTGTTTAACTTTCGCAAATTGCCTTCAAGAAACCTACAGTTATAAATTAATGCTTTTTAGCGTTGTATTATGTATCACGCCTTCTTAAGCAAAGTATGCTTTAGTAAACAAGATACATACGTTGTATAAAATCCCATAAATGGAATTGTGCCATATAAAACCAGGTCAGACAAATAAGAAAATAATGACGAAAAAACCGGACACCACCAAAGCAGAAAGCACAGTTTGCCTGCTTTGGCGAAAAGACAGATAATATTAGAATCAAGAATAAATTATTCATTATAGTAAAAACAGGATTAAATAGGTTCCCATTCCCTTAATAAAATTAAACGGCTCGTTATCTCATGTAGGCTACACAAACTAAATATCTTAGTCGTTAAACGGCATATTTCTAATAGGTTCGAACTACATATATCATTTGAAAACTTATGAGTTTCACAAGTAATGATTAGCCTTTTTGTCATACACAGCGACTCAACATGGATACTCGGAGAATATACTTGTTTCGAATCGAAGTGAACAGAGCGACTGTCCAGCGTTTTCAACGCCACAATCGCCAGCAGCATTTGACTTACAAGAAATAACGCTGCTGGGTACCGATTATTGTTTTTTAATACGCACGGCTTGTGGCGAGACAGAGTCATGTGGAAACTTTCACACGCGGCGACAGAATGAGCAGCGTTGCGGACACCCTGTCAACATAATGCTGAATATAAGACCTCTGGCAGTTGATGCACGCAAAATACATTGGCACAATAGTCTGTTGGATAACACGAAGTTATACGTTATAGGTGGCTGAAATAGTTACGTTGATAATTCACTTCGGGTGTGAATTTCAGTGTTATGCTTTGTGTTTGAGGAAATGAGCAACGAAGAAGGTTTAATAGTGTTTACATGTTAGCACTAAACATAACTTATCTGTACATAGCAATCTGATTGGTTGGTTGTTCCTAAAAATTATATTTTTATAACTTAATTACTCTCTAATACAAACAACAACTCCATGAAATATTATAGTTGAAATCCCTTCATGATCAACAGCAACATCTGTAACAGAAACTTCAACCCCCAACAGGCAGATCTGTCATCACCAATGTGGTAACAAGTTCTCCGAATGTCATCAACACCAAATGACATCCAATACCTACCATAACTTGTGTCAGAAGCCTAATTCGGTGCTGCTAGCGGGTGACTACGTACAAGTCAGTTGTCTGACTACTGTTATGATTATCAAAAGCCTCGCCTGGAGGACGGGCTAGCGACGACGGCAGTGCAATCAGGTAGGTAGTTGCACAAGACGAGGGCCTCAGCGATTCTCCCCACCTGCACTGAAGTGTGTAAATATAATATAATGTATCGGGGGAATCGAGGTCTGTCTCCTTCAAGCCTTCCAGCCGTCACCACCTCGCCAGATGGTCCTGGGTCGAGACCCTCGACGTGCCGCCGTCCGTCGATAGCCGACACAATCATCATCAGCCTCCGACATCATGCTAACGGTGATATCTAAGGTGTCGGAAGGGTCACCCAACATATATTAGAACATTAACGTAAATATCTAAACAGCCGCTCACCTCCTATCTAAGTTATATAGTAAAACCTTGTAGTCATTTATAACTGAACTGTATAGAGTGAAGCCACCATAATTATATTAACATATTTCATTTAACCGTAACCCTCGCCCTTAAATTAACCTCTTAACTAGTTTCAGTATAAAGTACCTACCTCTGACTAAAGGCACCCAACCACTATAACTCATGTGTAAAACGACTTAAAATTACGTTTCACAACAATAGTGGAAGTACCTTAAGCTCCTCACCTCACATTGCCAAACCACCATCACCCAAATTAAATAATAAAAATTTAAGCAAATAATTAATTACACCACCCACCTGTGAAATCGCATGTAAAACAGAATACTTAAAATCTAAATGCCATAAATCAAAAGCCACACGTTTAACTTAAAATAATTTTAAACGTTCATTGAATTTAATTTAGAAAATCATTATTCCCTAAATCAGTAAAAAATTGTTTAGCTTAGTACGCGTTGTTAAAATTTTAATGAACTAATTATACTATATGTATCCTGAACAAATTTTTATAATTTTATCAACATGATACATTTACGTAATAACGTAATTTTTTGGACTTGTATTCACTGTGTGCGCCGTAAATAATCTAAATTAGATGAAATTATTATGTCATTGTTTTACACAACCAAATAATACAACCAGAACTGATTTTATGCATTACATTTTAGTAATATAAAAATATTTTATGTACACACAATATTTTATTAGATAAGTAAACAGTTTGTCGCTCACGAGAGCACACAAAAGCAGTTATTTTATTCATTTGATTTGATATTTCATTAGTTTTAATATTCAACTGGAAGGTTTTACAGTATTTTCGCCGTCTTATGATAGACAGCCACAGTTCTTGAAAGTCGCTTGGACTTAGCTCACACAGTCGACGGCGGCCCTCTTACAAGGAATTAGCAGCTTGTGCAATACGTAAACAACAACGCGGCACGACTTTCCCAAGAGAGATTAGGCAACACGAGCACTCAGAATGAGAGTCGTTGTGTTCATTAAAAACTGTGGTCCAGGACCTAGCCAGTCTTGAGGTAGCAGACGTAAAACATCTGTTACAGCAGCAGTGACGGGTCGGGTGTACATGACAAGTGAAAGAACTGTTAGGTAGGAGCCTTTACAGTAGAGTGAGTTCTCACCATTAGGAGATCCCTTCTATTTTTCTGAATTTTTCTTAGATTTGCGCGTCCGGCGTGCGAATCTGATTTCTACAGATTAGGCCGCATTGAGTGACCGCCCCTTTTGCTTTACTGGCCTGAGGCAGAAGGGGCAATTTTGGACTTTCAGCTGAGGGTCCATGGATGCGACACATTTGATCTTTGGGCAGTTGTACCTGAGTACGACTAGCCTCCGATATCCTATGGTGAGCTAGAGAACCGATACTTCCCTCGTGTTCGTCCCGTAATTTCCCTGGACTACAAACTTTTCTTTATGTAACTTTCTCTTACTACTTCTTTATTCAGCGTTTCAGATATGAGATAATGTAACCAATTAAGTACCTTACTCTTTATGTATCACAGCATACTTATTATGTATTATAAATAGACTTAAAAAATTAAAAAAAAATTCAAATTTAATAATAATACACAGGCACGCACAGAGTAGGTTAATAAAACGTTTTAAATTATACAAGCATTATAGATATCAACATTCCTTACAGTAAAATAAATAATTATAAACGGCCATAACAAATATATCCATCCCCCTCCCTACATCATAAATTATAATAATTCACTTGAGGCAGACCACTATCAGACACTAAATTAGAAGTTTATTGATGTAATAAGGAGGGAGAGTTTTCATTACCCAGGGAAGAAAATAAATAAAATTGATATGTGTAATAACGGCAATATCCGTAATTTTTTTAAAACCAAATTTCAGAAAATTTTAGTGCATGAACTAAAACCATAATTTTATGTTGCGGGTCACCAGACACTATAACATGGGCCCATTTCCAGATCGACGCCAATAGAACATTGAACTGTAGTCATCCGATAATAGCCTGCGAAGATAATGCAGCGCTGCCAACATTGACCTGAGTCACCAGCAATTACCTACCTCAACGTTCTGCTAGCTGCTAACCTCACATACCAGGTTTCTTCACTACATGTATTAATTCTACAGTCCCAGATAACACCAACAATTCTATACTTACAATCACTTTCACATCACGGTCCGCCGTTACACAAAAACAATTACGCACATAACACAATACAAACATGCTTATTTTTCTTTAGCAATTTTTTTCAAACTTTTGCAACAACAGTTTAAGAAAAGTAAGGAAAACAATTTATTCTATGCAAAGTTTTTATATTTATTGTCAAATATCAGCTATATAATAAATAAATTATTTATTTATTAAATTATAAATTATATATTTATACCCACAAGTGAGGTCACATAAAAAAATTTACTGAGTTCAAAAAAACATGTTTATTCAGTTAAAAATGAAACATTTTACTTAATACAAGTATCTGAGTATTTGTTTATATGACATCCTTATTTTAAAGACATTATTAAAGTAATACAATGTCAAATAAAAATATCCAGTAAAAAAGGGCCTAAAAACAGCGAAGGAAGAGCAAAAAACAAAGAAGTTTTAGTAATTTTTTGTGAATTTAAAAAAAAAAATTGTACAACATCGAGTAAAAAAATTCATTCTGTAAAAAAGTTATGTATTTTGCTTAGAAAATGTAGCTTTCATATTGAAAAAAAAAATTACATTGAGAAAAATAGTATCAGGTAGTCTAAACTTAAAAATTTTCTAACATAGATACAAGAATGCCCGTTTCATGTCATCGAACATTGGTTAAAACAAAAATGATAACAGTTACATAACGTTATTTAGTGTTTAGTCAGTGTAAGTTCCTTGTAATCCAATCCTTTAATTAGGAATTTAGGAGAAAGTGGTGCACCTATTAAATTATTCCAGCAGATTTTTTTACACAATTTTAGTAATAATTTATATACTCCTAAATTCCATACTATTTCATCTCTATCCACACCCTAAATTAAAACTTTATTATTGTCATTATATATAGTTCATACACCGATCTGTAAATTTAAACTGTAGTAAACTGTGATAACCTTGTTACGTTTTTCAGAAAAAATTAATATTCTGTGCGAGGGGAGCGTAAATAACTTTAAATTTTTTCCATAATATTTACTTGTTATTTGCATGAAATTAAAATTTTTGTTAACTAAACGAAATGTTACTAGGCACACTAGTTACACCCACCAATAAATGAGCATTCAGAACCGTTACCGTCAAGAAAGGCTGCGTGTATCGCGAAACCTACACTCGTAACAGTCTGCCGCGTTCGCGAAAGAAGATATGCACGTCATAGCTATAACCCAAGGCCACTCACCAAACTTTCCCCTTCAGCAGTACAAAAAAGCTCGGCGCTGACCGATTGCAAACAGAAGAAATGCAAGAAACGTAGGCATCTCCTTTACCTTTAGCTGTCCGTCCTCCATAGTTTTTCCTTCACTACATTTTTTCCTTTCCGTCTGAAGAAGCAACCTTGTTCCATATCCTACTGCCACGATACTGCAAGAGCACCTACTGAACCATATACTGGATGGTTGCTATTTCAAAATCCGACCAACCCCTATTACACGGGGAAGAATCATTTTGGTAAAATTGGGGGTAATGTTATGATTATCAGGAGCCTCGCCTGGAGGACGGGCTAGAGACGACGGCAGTGCAATCAGGTCAGTGGTTGCACATGACGAGGTCCTCAGCGATTCCCCACACCTGCAATGAAGTGTGACAATAATGTAATGCAATGTATTGGAGGAATAGTGGTCTGTCTCCTTCAAGCCTTCCAGCCGTCACCAGCTCGCCAGGATGGTCCTGGGTCGAGACCCACGACGTGCCGCCGTCCTTCGATAGCCGAGCACATTTCTCATCAGCGTCCGGCATCATGCTAACGGTGATGTCTAACGCAGGGCTGGGCAGTATTTGAAATACATGTATTTGAAATACGTATTTGAAATACTTTCTGTATTTTGTATTTTGAAATTTAATTTAATGGCGGCTAGTATTTTGTATTTTGTATTTTAAATACATTTTAGAGGTATTTTCAGATTGGAAATACAAAATACTGTTGAAAATACTTCAAAGTTTATGTATTTATTTGGGGCAATCACAAGCGAAGTATCAAATGAGGAACGACTGCTACAATACAATGTACTGAGCTACCGCACTTACAATCGATACTTATCGATTATTTCCTCCAGTCTGCAGTTACCCTATCCTTTTCGTACTCTGTGGACTGTTTGTGGCTAAAA
>PNEQ01026441.1:0-20690 GCA_003012365.1 Medauroidea extradentata | reverse complement strand
CGTTGTGTAATATTATTGATTTTAGCTTCTGGTAGTCAGCAATGGTTTACGCATGAATGTCTGTCCTATTTTCAATGAAAAACTCTTAGAACAGTCATGCCCGAGTATACTCGGGTGAGACTTTTAACCCGTTTTCAAAACTTCATAACTTGTTAAATATAAATGCTAAAAATTATTTCTTACTAGATACTGAAAGCCTGTAGTTGGTAGAATAAGTAAAAACCATTAAAAAATTGGGTAATTTTTGAACGTTTTTTAATATTTTTTATTAAACTGTTAAAGGGTTAATAAAATCCTAACAGTGACTGACTGACAGACAATGCACAGCCCAAACCGTTGGGTACAGGAGTTCTTCATAGGTCATAGGTGAGAGCTAAGAAAGCATTTTTTGAAATACAAAAATTAAGAGGTGAAAAGTTATGAAATGTGTTTTTAACGAACACCGTATTTCTCATTAAGCTAGAGAGCTATCGTAAACAAATGCATATTGCACATTTATCGATTTTTCGAATATTTAAAATTAAGGGGGTGAAAAGGCATGAAATATGTTTTCAATAAATTCACGATTACTGTTAAACCATTTGAAATACGGAGGTGACTTTTGATTCAGATTGAAGCTTACGTAAATATCTAAACAGTTTGTATATGTAGTTTTTTTTTTCTTTTTTTTTTTTTTCGAAGTTTATTCCAGCAGGCCGTTAAAAAATAAAACTTGTGTTTTGTAATTAATCCTCAGTGTCTCTTAAACCAATCAAGTTATCGAGATGATTTTTACTTCAAAGCGATGGTTGCGTAGATATCTGTAAAAAAAATTATACCACGATTTTTCGAAATTTGACATTGAAAGCCGTTAAAAAAATATAATGTGTGTACAATTAATTCTCTTTACCTATTAACCCGTCGAGAATTTGAGATGATTTTTTCTACAGATTAATAATACGTGAGTATCTAAAAATAAATTCAGGATTTTTTGGAATGCGTCAATCAAGAAACTTATTAAGTGTTACAGAACTTCCCAAAATAGGAATTAAACGGAGAAAAAATTATCGAAAGTAATTATGTTTTGCCCTCCTATTTGTTAACAAACCTCTGTGGGCTTAGGCCTTTATACACATAAGAAATCTGACGATTGCTGCGTTCAAGTATGTGGTGTCGACGATACTGGGTTCTTATCCCGTGTAAGACATTACGACAGGAAATTACTGTGATATTAAGCACGCACATATTTATAGGAAGCTGGAAGATTATTTCCTTTATGTTTGAAGTATACAACAACGCCGTTAAATGTTAAAAGTATAGTGGACGCAGCCGTGACGGAACAGTCAAGTTACTTGGACTGCCCTGAACAGCTATGGTCGTGACTTATTTGGGTTTAGGTATTGCCAACCTTCCACTAGATGGTACTGCAGCGCAACATCTTCTATACCGTTCAACCGATCATCGTGATAATTGGTGTACGTACCATTCATCCGATTGCAATGAAACTTCGTTGTGCATGCACCCGCGAAGGTATCTGACAAAAAATAACCCGCAACAGGGTGAACATAATAACAGTGTGAAAATTACCAAGGAACAGATTGGATCAGGACGGGGGCCAAAACATATAAAATTACGCGAACGAAATCGTATATACAGCTAGTCAATAAATAAAAATGTGATGCCTTATTTCTGAAAATATACTACATATTCAAAACAAATTGCAGATGTTGGTATTGGTAGTACATAACTCAAGCTTTAATTACGTAGAGTTGATTTTCGTCGATCCACGGTTTCAGAAGATAAACCTTCCCGACTAAATCAACGTCTATTGTAATACTGTATTTCAGAAATAGTTTCGTCGATTCAAAATTCATTTTATAGTTTGACATAGTTACTTTAACACTGAATTGGTTATTTTACAGTGTTATAAAATCTTTAATCTCGGAAAATAATTTTGATCACTTCCGAGAACATACTTAAATTATTACCTTCAAAGTCGGCATTTCAAATTCACCTAAACAAACTATCATTAAGGTAATGTACTAATCTGCATCTAGGTACACAGTAGACGAAGAAAAGAGAGGGAGAGAGGCCTGCTCAGAACATTATGAGCTGCTACACAAAAGGGAAATTGTCATACTATCGTAATTTACTCGGAACTTTACAACATCGATGTAGAAGCATGTTCAGACGGAATGTTACTTATACGTTAATAAACGACAAAAACTTTATTTTAAAACTAGAAGTAATTTGGAAATCAACATGGAAAAAACTAAAAATCGGCATTGCTAGACAATATTTTCTGCCAACCATACGGGTGAATATTTTGTGCAAGTGACGTATTTCTTTGGGGTGATATCTTACACTGCTGCTGTAAGACATTTTTACGTCGCAAATAAATTATCAGAACTTCATCAATCCGGTAAAATGTTGTCCATGTAGCCAACGTTCACTCTTACCTGATATTTAGAATAAGAAAAAACAATAAATAAATATGTTCGTTTTCTGCCGACCATCGTACTCTGTGATCTTGCACGTGAAATAATAATTTGTTCCTTTCGTGTACAAATACATTTACTAGTACATCTAACAAGACATTTTAAATGCTATATACGTTATACTTGCACATGCTGCAAATACAATCTATGACACTATAAATTTGTTATTAAAATTATGGTTAGCGTATTAAACATACGTGCTGTTGATATACGAGTTATTTATAGAATGGCACGAAGTTAAAAAAAAAAAAATTACTTTCTTGGTACACTTACTAGTATTCAGGGATGTGCGATGCTTCATATTTGTATGCAGAAATACCAGACGTTTAGTAAAATAATAATTAACACAGTAAAGATAAGTCAGGCTGTTACACTATCATCACGAAGTGTCATAATTATTATATTTACAGAAAATAATTTTGTACATTAATGATAAATGTTATCATGTTAAGAGGCTAGGTCACAGACGAGGCTAGGTTATGTGAATTTTTTTGGACTTGAACAGTGAAATTGAATTGCATTTATTTCCGAAACATGGATATATATATATATGCGCATATCAAACAAATTGCCATAATGTTTGTACGTTAAAAATAAAAAATGTAACTTTTTTAAAGAACTCTGATTTGAATTATCGAATTGATTGATGCACGACCAAACGTGAGTTTCATAGACGTTACAAACTAATCCAAGAAAATGAAATATTAAAAATAAATAAATAATTAAAGCAAACTCATCGTTGCGTGGGAAGAAGTAGTGATAAGGATGTAATTTCGAATTCTATTTATGGGCATTTTCAGCGTGTAACTTTTTTTAAAATTAGTTTGAAAATTTTTATAGTTATTCGTGTGAAAATATTTAGGCTATTTAAAGAGTAAATTTGTTGACAAAAGAAGGTCTAAATGGTAGTAAGTAATTCGCATTTTAGAGTTTGTGGACGCTAGTTTTTTTTAGGTAGTTTTTTAATATTTACGTTTTAAAAATTTTCTACTAATACAAAGAAATTTTTGAAGAACCAGTTACAAAAAAAATCATTTTGCAACCACAATCATTACCTTTGTAAAATGATCACTTTTAATTAAATAAAAAGAGTACCTATTTATTTGGACAGCTCCAATCCCAAAATATGTTCTTTGTGTAAAGTTGTATATCTATTTAGCTGTGTGTAGTCTTTTTGTCTAGCGAAACTTTCTATTATTGTGAATTTTCTTACAGAAAAGGAAAAACGGATAGCTTTAGAAACGCAGATACAGTAACTTCAGCTGTACTGTGGTTTTATTTATTTATTTATTGAAGTTGTGACGTGCTCTGAAACTTCTTCGTGGTTTAGTTTCGTGGTACACTAGGAGATCGGGGAAAGTAGTTATTTCGGCAAACCTTGGGATGCGTCTGTGCGGACTAAGAAACTAACACCCGCGAGCCATATTCGGCACGGCTTGCGATGCGGCAGATTAACTGCCTCTGCAATATCCGTTAAGTGCGTCCCAGAGGGAAACATTTTCTAATTTTATATTTGTATGAAACAATGTGTTTTGTAGATGTTCTTGGGAGTATATTATACTCTTACAAACATTTTTTAGCTCAGCTAGTTTTCCCAGAATGGTATTTCAAAGTCAAAATTTGCATGTTTTTTCTTCATACACCCCCGAAAACTAATCAACATAATGAAACGAAATCATTCACAGTGAAAATACATGTTACCAGCTAGGGCTTTACGTATATAAAAAAACAATTCAATACTCTGTATTTTTAAAAAATTCTAAAATTGAGAAATTTTTTTGCTGCGTTTAGAATTTTTTTTAATTTAAAAATATTTTGTACTGGATTTTTATATGTATAAAGCCCTAGCCCGTGCCCGTGGCATATACTTTCACTGTGAATTATTTTGTTAAAATTTGTGTACTGGTTTTCAGAGGGTGTACGATGAAAAACGTGCAAATTTTGACTTTGAAATGCTATTACTAAAAAATTGGCTGAGGTAATTTTTTTTGTAAGCGGATAGTGTAGTCCCAAGTAACTTGTACAAAACTAACACTGTTACATACGAATATAATTTTTTTCCCTTTTGGAACGCCCTTAAGGATGTTAAGTAACTTCCTGCTTATTATTTAATATTTTTATGGAATTCCGGTCAACAAGTTAACAAAAGGACTACAATTTTTACTACGTTAAATTTATTTTAATTGTATATTTATTTTGTAATAAGTTGTCGAAGTCACTATTTTTACGTTTAAATGTGGTATACATTATTAGATAAACTGAATGAACTATCAAACTGTAACTGGTGACAACGGAAATACATACTACTTTGGAAATATTAAATATACAGTAGTCAAATTCAGAAGACGGAAATATAATGCAGTTCAATTCACAAATATTTGCCAAATTTCAAATGAATTTTTACAGTTGCAAAAAGACAGGATAAATAAAAAGATATTGCTATAAATAACCAATGATGTAAAATTTTACCATTAAAATTTCATCAATTGATGTGATAAAACTTTTATTATGATGGCTAATAAAAAATCGTAAAAATGGTGACTTTGGCAACTAATTACACAAACATATCTAACCATTAAGGAGTATGGAAAGGTACGATATCAAGTGGACGACTGGAATACTCAATCGTAAATAGAATATGAACTCATCAAAATTCGTTGAAATTTCTTTGCCGAGTAGACATTTTATCAGCGGACGTTTGTTTATATAGCACTATGCAGTAGTATGCTTTTCTTTCAAGTAAAAAATAAAAAAAAACAGTTATTTAGAATAATAAGAGCTTGAAACCGCAAAATCTACAAACAAGAAAAACTGTAAGTTTTAAAATTTTTAATATGATTATATATATATATATATAATATATATATATATATATATATATATATATATATATATATATATATATATACACACACCTCTATAATAACCAAATTTCAAAAATACTCGTGTTTTCACTTGAAAATAATTTTAACATCCGGAAACCTGTCGTGCAGAGATCCAATTTTTACCATACCCCTTAATGTGAGCGTTGTACTTCATATAGCGTTTAATAATTGACTAGAATTCCACATGAATATGGTCATAATAAAGTACTGGAAGGTACACAATACACTTGAGTACGAACGGACGGAGAGTTTCTGCCAACCAGTGCACAGCTTGCGTAGCCCAGATTTAACCTCTGAAAGTGTTTAGTAATTCCACAGCTTTCGCGACTCCTGGAGCGCGCCTGGCTTCGTCCTACTCCCGACCTCGCACGTACGTCCCTCTTCGACGGTGATCGAATTTGCGCAGCGCGAAGGCTCCGCGAATCGAAAATTTCCCGGATGCGAATCCTCCTCGTTCGCCGTCCCCCCCCTCCCACCCTAAACGTTGCCGCAGTCTGCGTGATCTCGTTTTTGTAAGCGCACGAGGAGCGACGAGGCGAGAGAGATATAGCTTCCTTCCCTCGCAGAGCTGGGTCTCCGGTGAAGGGAACTCCAAGCCGGCAACATAGCGAAATTACGCTTGTCCGAGTCGAGCAGTTGTATACAGGCTGCCTAGAAAGAGCCGCACAATAAGCACACAACGCGAATCCTGGGCAAAATTTGAGACGAGAATGTAAGTTGCAAAATTTTGTTCGACATTTGAAGTGCACAATGCGGCAACACTGCACGTAAAGTGTCTCCTCTTGCACTACACGTTCAGGTTTTTAATTTATGTATGTTATGTCAAGTAAACATAGAATAATGTTTGGACTGCTCGTGATTTTATCTTGCACCCATAACATGCAGGTCAGAACAAGTTAGACATCTGTTGAGCGCAAGAGGGGTCTAACTAGAGTATTGTGCTGCCACTTAGTGTACATAAAATGTCATCGTACAATATCTTGCCAGTAACAATCTCGTATTCAATAATTTAGCCCAGGATTCACGAGGTGTGCTTATTACGAGGTTGTTTGTGGACGTTTTGTATGCTTACTACTAGCATATTCTTTATTCCTTCATGGTCCCGGATTGTGTTGGACGACACCAAGTGTTGCATGGAGGAAAAGTTGGAAGACAAATAGGGCCAAAGAAGTCGTTTATAGTCACACATGGGATAGTAATGAAATTTAAAATAAAAAATGCATTTAAGGCATTTAACTATTTCTGCAGAGCTATATGCAGTACGTTGGAAAAAATGTCCAAGAGTGAGTTAAAGATTTTTTCTTAGCACTCAACACATCCAGCGCAGATGAGGGAGGATTTGAGGTAAAAATGTCCAATCATATTCTATGAGTTATTGGATATACCTGTGCTATAATATTTATGTTAAAATTGGGTTTTAATAAAAGAGAGATGTCATGTAAAATGTGATTCCTTAGATATGCCATAATGGGTGTAGAAGAATTCATGGCATTTGATCAGAACTGAGAATATTAAAACCTATTGATATAATAAAACTATAATTTGAGGTATAAAGTACACATAGATATTACGCGAGATACAGGCACTGCAAAAAATACTCCGCAGTATAAATTAATCATCTCTATAAAGACGAAAGAGGAGATACCTGAATCAAGTGCAGACTTAACGGGTCACGGGGAACAGTTCCTGATAATGTTATAAAGAATAGTCACTAGGTAGGACCAGAGTGAGATTTAAACTTGGCTAGTTTGATAACTGACACATTGGATTTGTCTCACGTTCAACAAGTCTAGGTTGTGCATGAGCTGGTAATTGTTGTTAAAGAAGTTATTTCGCTCTCTGATAGAGGCGTTGTTTTCAGAACCCGAGCGGCGCCAGCGATCGAAATTTTTGTGGTGGGAATATCTTTTATCTATAAGATAACCATATAAAAATAATAGCCATGCCGTGGTACTTGAATAACACATACATATTGAGTTTGGAGAAGTGACTTCGAGAAACTGAGTAACTATACAGGATGAGTTGGGAGGAAAGGTACATGTTTTGAGGGGTGATAGTACTGGTGATTCTGAACAAAATGTTTCTAATAAACATATGCCCATTTCTTAACCATTTCAGAGAAACCTAATGAAAACAACAAGGAACGGGATGAGTGCAGGTGGCGGTAAATCACGCTACTGTTATCTTAAGTTGTATGTAATTTTGTTCATTTCTACACGGTGGTGCTCTAAGCATGGCGAAGTTGTTTACCTCAGTCTCAGTCCTACAGTGCTTGCCCTAGTATTGGGAGCTAGTGTTGTTACGTGCACAGTGAATACAGTTCAGTGTAGCCAAAATTATACAGGTCTTTACACTTGCAGAGTATGCTGACATGATGTTTGTCTACGGTTGCACCGGGCGGTGGGAATTTCAGAGTCGCTGTTCGTGAGTACGAACGACGATTTCCTAATCGCAGAGTTCCAGATAGCAGGGTGTTTGCAGGATTGCGTGACCGTGGTACGCTTTCCAGCGTAATTGTTGTATCCGAAAGTCCCTTACAACAAGCTCTTAATGAAGTTGAGGACATTCTTCAGGTACTAGAACGCAGCCCAACAACTAGCTCGAGACGAATTGCTGATCAACGTCATATTCCACAAACAAGAGTGACACACACAGTACACGAGAAGGGTCTATATCCATATCATCGGCAGAGTGTAAAACATCTGCATGAAGGAGATGATGTCCACCGGCAAGAATTCTGTCACTGGATCATTGCCAAAGATCGATTAATTTCACGTATTCTGTTCACTGATGAGTCAACATTTACCCGCAACGGAATCAACAACACACGCAACTGTCACGTATGGGCAGACGAAAATCTGCACCCTACTGTAGAAAGGAATTTTCAACGACGTTTCTCAGTCAACATGTGGTGCGGTGTTATTGATGACCAACTCATCGGTCCAGTAGCTTTAGATAATCGTCTTAATGAAGTACGGTACCATGATTTTCTTCAAAACGTGTTACCCGAATACTTGGAGGATATCCCTTTGGCAACAAGAGCTCGTATGTACTTTCAGCAAGATGGAGCTCCTGCACATTCTGTACGGCCAGTGACACAGTACCTCAACGAAACGTATCCTGGGCGTTGGATCGGTCGCTGTGGAGTCATTGCTTGGCTACCGAGGTCACCTGATCTTACCCCATTGGATTACTGTGTGTGGGGTTGGCTTAATAACGGAAGTCTACACGTGCAGGGTGGACACGAGAGGAACTTCTCGTTCGTTTTTACTATGCTTGTGCTCAAGTAAAGCAATGTAATAATGAGTTCAGATCAGCAACACAGCAGCTGTCTATCAGAGCAGCAAAATGCATTGAAGTTGGTGGTGGAGTGTTTGAACACGATTTGTGAGGAAATGTACACAATTAAACAAAACATACGATAGCAGTATCCTGATTTACTGTCACCTGCACATTTTCTGTTCCTTGTTGTTTTCATCAAGTTTCTCAGAAACGGTTAAGAAATGGGCATATGTTTATTAGAAACATTTTGCTCAGAATCACCAGTACACTCACCCCTCAAAACATGTACTTTTTCTCCCGACTCATCCTGTATATAGCCTTCATTCGGCGTTGTAATAAATTGTCTATGATACGAATTAGTATGGCTTAGGAAGAAACTCGTCATTGCTCAAAGAACCACACTACTGACATTTATAAAAGTCAATAAAACATCAGCTAATCGGGGTACTCCTGTTTTGGCGGGCATGCTGCCGGAAATCGTACACATGATGGAAAGAAAATTGTAAGAGAGAGAGAGAAGGAATGGTGAGGGGAATATGCACAGAGATTGCATGAGTACGGAGACTACCTGCCATTGATTGAATATAATGAAAGGTACAGGCTATAAAAGATACGAATGAGAAACCTCTGACTGGCAAAGGCAGAATAACGTTCGAGATTAATCAATATGTTGTTGAGCTGATTAAGAGGAAGTACATCACAATGAATCATTACAGAAACTTTATTAACATTCCGTTATAACTGTTTACAGGTACTCGCATATCCACTGTGCGATTTGTGTGGTCACGATGACACCCTGAATCATGTTTTCAATCACTACATAAGACATAAAACGCCAAGGTTGCAAGATATAGTAACTAGAAAAGGACTGCAACAACTACTGGATATTATGCATGTGCAATATTAAGGTATACGATGAGTTTGCCTCCAAAAATAGGCAAAAGTATAGACGAATGTGAAGCTTGGAGAAAATGATTCCGATAAATAATGAGGTGATGTTGAGTCAATTGCCAATTAGTAGAGGTTGGTATACCACCATTGGGAAAAAATTTTAGGTTTTTCTTTTAGAGATAACCAGAGGAGTGTTATGTTAAGGAATAAATGTAAAAAGAGAACGAAAAAATATAATGCGCATAGAGTGATGAGCATTCACTCACCAGAATACAAAATCAGTGCAGGTGGAATGAGGGAAGCCGATATTCTGATCTATAGACTATAAAACGTATACTATTTATAAGTATAAAAGGAATCTGTACTTAATGACAGTAGTTGTTCACTTTGTTTGCGAATATTTTGTCATAGTACAGTTTTCCTTTAGCACGATTTCATACGCAATATTTGAAAGTACCAACTCTTGTCACAAATGGTTCATTAGAAACGCTTCGCTCTGGCAAATTGTTTGGTTACGAAAACGGTTTTAAAGTTTCCCTTTTTTTGTTTTTAAATCAATTTGTAAAAACCTGTAGATTCTAGTTAATTTGTTAGGCGTTCTCATGCCCTCTGATACAGTAGCATGCTTCGTGTGAAATGAACATTTCTAGTTTTGTCACTTACTCGCGAATATGCTTAATGACAACAATATGCCCTGAAACACTACCAACTCTCTCTCCCTTTCCCTCCTGCTCAGCCATCGTACCTGAGAAACCTCTGCTGTTTAGATAGCGAGCGTAAAAACATTCTGGGTGTCTCCGACCAACCGTGGGAATCGGGAATCTGTACGGTCGAGCGCACGCTCTAATCACTCGCCGCACTGCCCTGGTGGTTAGAGGGAGATTGCTCCTTTACATTGTTGACTGATCGATTTTTCTCTGAATCTTCTAGTCAGTTAAATTTTTCTAGTATAAAATGACAGTTTCTCATGTAATACGAACATGACACTGATATTTTCTCAAGTGCAAACAGCAGAGAAGAAAAGAGTGCTTATTAAAGACACGGGAATTTTTCTGATTCATTGAGAAGGTAGATTTAGAACTCCTGCATGTGAACGTTATATACTTTTGTGAGTGGGTCACTGTAAATGAAACGCGCCTTTGAGGAATCTGAACAAATGGCAGACCTTCAAAACGTTCAGCAACTCACGCGGTACATTATCAAATTAACATTTGGCGTTCAATAGAAAAGCAGAAATGAACAAGTCGTTGAGAACAAAGTTTGCAGTAGTGACTGATTATTAAACCAGTAAAATTTACGGGTTTTAAGTGATTACTTTATGTAAGCAGAGGCAGCAAACACATTTTGTTGATAAGTAAACTCTTTCCCATCATGAGGGCACGACCTGTCTTTACCCTATGGTACGGATTAGTTTCTCGATTTTCAAAAAAGGGAAACGTTGGCACACATTGCCTTCGGTCGACGGGTTTCCTTAAAGCACTTCGTTTTTCCCATACCTTGCTATTTGCTTCTTCTATATTACCGCATCATTTCATTCCCCTCAGCATTCAAGGTGTTCGCAATAGTTGGCCTTAGTAACAGCGTTTGTGTTCCGATTACGCAGAACTCAAAAGCTATGACACCGTTTTATTTCTACAACAAAAGTAGACAACTTGTCCAGTTATGACAATAATTTTAGAGTACTCTAAAACTCGCGTAGAAAATGTAAACGAAACTGATACGAGTCCGTGTAGTTTTTGCAGAATTTTTGGTCAGCGCTTAAGAGCGCCATCTACCACGCGCTTCAAAGGCGTTGTTATGTAAAGGAAAATAACGTTTATTTACGAAACTATTCCACGTGTATCCATTGCGCCAATGTACGAAAATGAAACATACTTCAAGCAAGTACCGAATGTCATAGTTATTAAACGCCATGGTAATTAAAAATGTTGTTTTTAGGCCTTCCAACATATAGCTAAAACAGCACTTTCAGGTTAAGGTACTAACCCCATGTATGCGAAACTCTGATATATAAACGTGCATTGAACTTTACTGTAGACTTTCCATCGATGAAATTATGTGGAGTCACTTAGTAAAATGGATTGGCGGGAATTTTGCCCAATAGTTCAATGCTTGCGGCATTTAATGTGCGCTTCAAGTTCGCCCTTATAGCTTCATCGCTTCTTAGCCTCTAACGCGCAAAATAGCTAAAGGTACAAGGCGTCTTTAAGGTGACCGTCTGAAAACTTATCAACGCACATGAGCGAACTACCCGTTTTAGATTCACCACTACTCATAAAGTATGTTTTCCAGCCGCTGAAAACGGTGAAAATGGAAGATTTTGCGGATTTTTTAAGGTATTTAAAATGTTTGAAAATAATCTTTTAAAATGTGTAGGTGTGTACAATACATGTTTATCTTTAATATTACGTAGAGACATGCGAAATTCGCGTTATTTTCTGACAGCTGACTAGACTCCAAGTGACTATAGGATCGTTCGACGTCTCCCGCTGGCCGATATTGTCGTGACTTGTCGCGGAGAATACTTACACGGTAGAGAGGCCAATCTCTTTAAAGACGTGACGCATGTAAATGAGAACACATTAAAAGTTCGTAGCCAATTGAATTGCAGATTATGTTCTGTTAATGTATAGGATAGTGAAGTTTAGTCTGCTACCAAATAATAATGCGAATTTTGTATGCCTAAAATAATACGTCATACATAAAATGAGAGGGTTGCCACTGAAAGTCTCATACAGGCGCGTTGTCGAAGCCAGTTAGTGACTTGCGCCTAGGGGCTACGGCGAGACGTGTTTCGTGTGCTGTTTCGTCCTTACCGTTTCCGCACTTCAAGGCCTCGAACACACAAAATACACCGAAAAAAAGTATAGTTGCAGGTACCATACTTATTTTAAAATAGGGACAACCAAACTATTTTGCTGTCCCTATTTTAAGATAAGTATGGTACCAACAACTTTTTTTTTTCAGTGTACGTTCACTCAGACGGTCGCTTCACATCGAGGTCTTGAGTGCTGTTGACTGGCACACGAGGCGAGTTTGGAGCAACAGCGTAATGCAAGGACAGGGTAAACGGGAGATCTGCAAGGAAACCCACCGGCCAATGGCAACGTTCGTCACGTTTCACATATTTTTAAATCGACTGCGTCCCTGCCGGGGATCGCCAACGAAGAATGCTTGCTGGAAATGTTAACCCGCAGCTAATTTTCTTCGGCGAACACCAGCGACGCGGGAAACGAATTGCAACTCGGTTAGGCTTGTGTTTACAGCTGCGTGGTTCACGAAGCCCTAGCTGAAGGTTTTCCCACACAAAGTAGAGCGTGAGCGAGCGAGGAGAGATTACTAATTCACTCAGCCGCCGCCGCCCACCGTCACTCGAGCCTCCCACGTGAATTGCAGTAAATTTTAATACGGTTATGTGCTTCAGCGCTGATGACGTAAGGGAGGGGGAGGAGAGATGTTCATTAACCTAAAATGGGGTTTAGACACTTGCTTCGTTAACAGGAGAATGCAGTATAAACTCAGTTGTAGCTTACATTAAGACTAATTACTTTCTTCTTGGAAAATAATCTTGTTAGAGTTTTTTTTTTGTGTGCGAGAACTTCACTTTCTTTAGGGTTATTTAGTAATTGTAAATGGCCAAACAAAGGCAAGTCTTTCAATCAAAAGTGTTCTTCTAAAGACCATTGCCATGAACAGTGTATATACTCGTGTGTATGTGTATATGTGTGTATACACATACACTCATACCCACAAGGTATCAAGAAACAAACGCATTATAAGCACACAATGTGAATCCTGGGCTAAATTGGAGACCAAAATGTTTAGACGATTAAATTTTATATGCGCAATGTGGCAACATAGCACTGTAGTTAGTCCCCTCTTGCGATCCACATATGTCTCACTTATCTTACAACTTCTGTTCTGACCTGTATATTATGGGTGCGGTTTCAAATCCCGTGCTGCTAAATAATAATTCTGTGTTTACTTGACGTAACATACGTCAAATAATACCTGGACATGAAGCGGAAGAAGAGATTTTCTCCGTGTTACATTGTGCACGTAAATGTCGTCGTACAACACGTTGCCACTAACAATTTCGTCTCTAATTTAGCCAGGGAATCGCGTGGTAACTCGTATACATACATACGCACGCGCACAAGCACGCACGCACACACCGTGTGTGTGTATCTACAGTCTATGATTATAAAATTATGTTACCGTCTTTGTGAAATGATTAATTGTATAAATGAGGTAATTTTATATGCAAGTGGTCTGCTTCCGAAGATGTTACGGGAGATATTCGCAATTGAAAATTGAAATTGAAAACGAACATTTATTGAAATAATTAAATTCTGTGCGATTGTTTGCAAACAAGATGTGGCATTTGTGAAAAAATTGTTTCAACTACCTTTTATTCAATCAGGTAATGGGGTTGATAACGCATTTTTCGGCCAGAATTTTTTGGCAGTGCAATTTTTGACCATAAAATTATCAAAAAAGACAGTTTGCAGCAAGAGGCTCCAGTGAATTAAAAAAGGTCTAGGGGTCACGACACACTGAAATGAGCCGTTAACCGATAAATTAAAAAATACATATAGCATATCAATTAGGCAACACGTGATACACTACAAGTAGGTATTTTTTGCTGACTAATACATAGTTCGCCCAAAAAAAATTTTGTGAATTTTCGCTTGTTTTTTATATTAAAATATATGTGATACTAAGGGTGCAAAAATCTCAAAACAGCGTGGAGTTTATTGCTACGAAAAAAATAAAATAAGGTTGCTATTCTTTGATATTAGAAAGTTAAAAAAATGTACTTATAATTGTAATTGTACCAGGCGTGGGCTTCAATGGAATACTTTATTATTGTGCAGTAGTGTTTGAACTTACTGTTTAAGCGAGTGAAGATGAACCGACAGAATGATAAGTGTCTTGGAAACAACCGATGATCCTCAGCAGACAACAGGTTAATAGTGCCAACAATACGGTCAGAGATAAGTGCACTTGTTAGGTGAGATAGACAATAGAAAGGAGAATACGGTGTACTCACCGTCCTTGTCGTAGTGGCTCCAGACCTCCATGAACTGGTTGGCTGACAGCTTCTTCAGCTCGCGGCTGTGAGGGTCGCGGTATTGCCGCATGAAGTTGGTCGCTTTCTCCAGGTTGAGCTTCTTGGCGCGGGCGGCCTCCTGTGACGATGAGCTAGCAGACATCTCTCTATGCCTGCAACACACCACCACCATCATATTCACCGCGACCTTTACACTATCAATTGCAAAGAAATATATGTACAGATGATGGTTAGGGACCCCTGTTTTGTCACGAAAAGAGTTTTCCCCAGTTTGTTTCACTGCCTTAAGTGCACACATGCTATTCTGCTCGATGGTTATTTGTGGCTGTGTGCCTTAAAGAATAGTATCTCAATCGACTGAGCCAATTACAATAAGGTTCCTCCAACACCACGCGTCTCTGATTTGCCGGTAGAATCCTTAGGCTCGTGAGAGTTAAACTATCCAACCACTGACCACGAGGCAGAACTGCAGATGTGCATGTAAGGCACCGAAATAAAGTGGAGCAAAATTCGTTTTGCGAAAAAACAGGGGTCCCTGATGATGGTAAATCGTGGAAAATGTTTGTGCAACATACCCCTGAAAACAGTGTAGTTTCTTGCGACATGTATGATTGGGTGATACACGTCTGACACAACGTAGTTGTCTGCAGACCAATAATAGGCATCAAATATTACAATAGCGGGATTCTTATTGGCTCAGTGAAATAGGGCAACAGTTCTACGTGCAAGCGAAAGCCAGTAATATTTTCATAAGCTGAACGTTCTTTGAAACCGAGTAAACATTCAAGTTTTCCAGGATAAACCATCATCCCTAAATGTAAGTTACCAGACATCTTTGCTTGTCGATATTAGCACTGAAAATTAGGGAAACTGGGGAAAGTTAACCGTAGGCTAGGCTTAAATATATCGTATTCATGTCAGACATTATTGTTTCGTCGTTGCTAGGTCTCCATTTGACAGGGCAAATGCTAGCTCTGATACGCCACAGCTGAACGTTTGTGATTCGTTTGTAAACAGATAAACCTTGTGAAGTATCTGTCCTCTAGTAATACAAGAGGCATGTCAATATCATTGTTTTGGAAAATACGCTGGTAAGGAAGATTATCACTATTTTCCAGGATCCCCACAGTGATAAACAAAATATTCTGTAAGAGAACATAATACATAAGCCAATGGTGAATTAATCATATGAAAATTTTTTTGATGCCAATTTGCAAAAAATAAAAATACACCATTCCTAGGTTTTGCCATCATTTGATAAATAGTTTTCTTTAAGCTAAAAATCAGCCAAAAACTATATAGAAATTTCCTGTTTGTAGAATTAAGCTCCATAGCAAAAACAATTTCCAAAATAACTATGTCATGGTTTTAGGATTAAAAAAAAAATTACTCGCAAAAATAACATTATAAAGGAAATCGTTGCCGTAACTGTTAGCACTGACAAGCAAAATGTCGTTGGTAATTTTCAGATGTTAGCACTGCCACAATTTGTCATATTTTACTCTTTCAGGTCGCTTTTTAACAACCCGATTAATTTTATGTACTTTGAAAATTCCAATTAACCCACTTTAAAGTATTGTTTACTATTGAAGGAAAAAAATAGCTAAGTCATCATTTGTTTTCGAGGTTGTAAAGCTTTACTTAAAACAAGCTTATCATATCATGTTGTGCAAAGTTACTACGAATTGGGCAAATCAACCACTGTATTACAATGTCTAGCTAAGGTAATCTAAAACATAGACCTACTTATTTTTGTTTCATGTTGATTGTGTTCCATTGATTTTACATTATTTACTGTGTAAATTATAAACTGTTCCAGGATTTGTTCAAACGCTGGTAACCTAGACGATAAAAATCTCCGGCGAGATTATGCAGCAGTTAAAAATGAAATTTTAAAGATGAATCTTCGAGGTAGACTAACGCCAGTTCAGCGGCTTGCACTTGGAGGCGAAGAGGCAAGTAGCGAACGAGTTTAAGTCGTCTTTAGATCCCACATGCTGCCAGGTCTCGGACGCACTATTATTTTCTGATTACATAAAATTTAAAATAGTGGGAACATTGTTAAGTTGTGAACCTACTTTCATACTTTTTCTTCTGTTTTATATTGGGAAATCTACAACGAAACTGATACGAACTTATTGAATTTTGCTGAATTCGTTCCATTATTTTTTATTCCTCTACCTAAAATTGAAAAATTATAATACACACAAACACTAATGTAAATATTGTGACAAGTCAGTGCTCTCAATGACATTGGGCTGAGCGACCTGTTTAGCCATGCCACCTCCCCTCTTCCCTGCTCGCTACCACAAGTCCTGGCAATGAGGTGGCGGACTACGTCCCTCCTCTTTCCCTGTCTACCCGCTCCTGGCGATGCGGGCCTCGTACTTGGTTCACTTCATGTGCCTTCTGAATGGGCGGGCACATGTCAATCATCCTTCACAGGCACTCAGCTCAGACGTAACAATGTTACCACAACACCTGGGAAATTCGGCTTGCATCAACCAGCATTGTCGGCGAGCTCTGAACATATTCTGGGTGTCGTCGCAGGTGACAATAAATACCGGACTACTGCGAGTAGCGGCAGAGTGGTTGTGGTGTTTAACCTATGCGTGTACGCGACGGACTTGGCAGCGAAGGACGAGGCGAAACCTACGCATCAAGAAGAGACTGCGGCAAGGATGTCTGGTGGTGGAACTGTTGGAGTGGTGTGAGTGCGAGGGTAGACGAAAATGTTAGACTGTAGCTGTACATTGCGAGTTATTTTTGGAAAGACACGAGGTCGGAGGACTGATTGAGAGAGATACATTTATTAATTGGATAATAGAGTAGTAATGTAAACTTTTAGGGAGAGACTTATAAATATGTCTGTAAATATTTAGCTAAAGATTGTAAATCGACAGGGATATATATTTTTAATGTAGAATGTTGTATAGGTATAGTAAAACATTAAGAAATTTAATTCCTTTATTTAACTATCTTAAGCCCTCCACAGCAAAGTTGTTACAATATGGTTAATTACCCGTGAAATTTACGTTAAAATGCGCAGGTACGTTTCAGTGAAAATATAATACTGGTGTATTATTGGGACTTCACTGAACTAAAAACTTGTAACTTGTGTGCAAGTTGTAACGGTTAATGTGGCAACCTGGGTGGACGTTTTGTGTGCGTTCGAATTCTTAAAAATGTGGAAGCACTAAGGGTGACACAGCACATGTGTTTTTGCTTTACCCGAGCCTCTAGATGTGTCTGAACTGGCGTGCAGTCTTCTCGCCGATAGGTTGGCTGGATCAGACATAAAAAAAACCATATCATTTTATGACATAGGCTAATATTAATAATAAAGTAGGTGTATTGTACACGCGTGTACCTTTTAAAAGTTTCTGCGCCAGGTTTACATATCTATTAAGGACGATAAAAGAGAACTTTCGCTATTCATGGAAGTAATAAAAAATGTTTGATTAGAGATAAATGGAGGACCATAAAATGGGAATTAATACTTGACCAGATGTCCACCTTAAGGATGCGGTAACTGAAAATTTAATTTTTAATAACTTAAATACTTGTACGTGACATATTGTAGATATACATTGTGACTTTTTGTACTGCAATGTTAATTTTTCTAGCTCTAATTGTTTTTGTATAACGGCATGTAAAAATCCCAAATTTGCAGAAAGCGGATTTCTAAGTTAAAGGTAAACTAACAGACTTACCAAAATGTAATATTTCACACTGAATAACAATGCCACGTACTACGTCAAGACGTGTACGCAAATTGCGTTCCGGCCTATTGTGTATTAAAAAAAATTTCCTGTTTTGAAATAAAATGTTGCCAATTTTCTGAAATTGAAAATAAAGAAAACCCTTTGCAGTTTTCATACACATCTTGACTTATCCCGTCACAATGTTCATCAGCGAATTATTTCATTTTGGTATGTCAGATGGTTTCCCATTAACTCATAAAACCATTTACGTAAATTTGAATTTTGAAACGCCACTATACAAAACAAATGTCAGAGCTAAACAATATTCATTACAGTATGAAATAGTCACAATGTTTGTCTACAAAACAAAGCATATCTCGTGCAAGTTGGAAAATTATTAGAACGGTACAGTTTTTCGGTGAACCGCTATGTTAATGTAAGACAACAGTTGACATCATCACTATCCTGAGAACAGACAACACACCACAGTCACCGGCAGTTGTTTGCGTGGCCACGCCCAGGAAGTGGACAAGGGATCCGGGTCATCCGGCGTATTGGACGTCCTACGCTGGCGTCCTTCCCTCCCCCGCG
Organism: Medauroidea extradentata; assembly: GCA_003012365.1. Classification (NCBI taxonomy): domain Eukaryota; kingdom Metazoa; phylum Arthropoda; class Insecta; order Phasmatodea; family Phasmatidae; genus Medauroidea; species Medauroidea extradentata. Next base: position 1,786 of record PNEQ01026441.1, on the reverse strand, counting down.
CTGTGAACCCTTCCGGCACTTCGCCTGCCCGAGACTTACGTCCCTTGAGGCCTCTCCTTACTTCGCTGCACTGCTGCCAGGCCATATACTGCCCAGAATCCACAGACACCATTTCTTATTCCACACCATTTCACACGCTAAAAAAATTTCTATGAAAAACGAACACGTTCTTGATTTACGTACACGCCACGTTGACAATTTTTTCAAAACGAAGTCAAATCATTAATATGCGAAAGGTGAAACATTAATAAAACCTTAATTGTTTACAGTATAAAATTAATATTTTAGTATAAAATCATAAATTTTAGCATTAAACTAAAATACTAAAATCTTTGCTACATGAAATTACAAGAACAGTTTGTAATGTCACAAAACTGAAATATTTTAAATTGATAAACAATCGTTCCACAATGATTCTGCACCACCAATCATTCCACACATTTCGGCAACATTGCTTGGACAAAAATGGAGGGAGGGGAAGGCACGGTCAAGTTAAAGTTATTAATACTTTATATAGAAGGTGTCAATTTCTTGTACCTTTCACGCCATTCCTATCCTTGGACGGGCCTTACGGTTTAGGATACGAATTGGGATTTCCAATTGCTATATTCTCACCGTAGCGGGTGGTGTATCGTACGGAGCACACACGTCCTAAAGACGCACTCTTGAACATGACAGATACCAGCTATTGGGCTCCGACCGATTCTCACCTCTAACGGGGGTGGTTTCCGAAGTTGAAGTTCCCGAATACGGACAGGGGATTGGAAAGTCACTGGTCTTCCTGTCTCGTATTGTAATGTCATGTTCGTTTCGACTTCAGAGAGTTCTACGTCTCATAGTCTCATCAGGTGTGCAATTTAGCACACTACGATATGTGACTGATCTCAAAATAACAGAGGTACACTGTTTCTTGTTAAACTGTCCAAGGATAAGAATGGCGCAATCGTGTTTCGATCTTCTTGGATCTCTTCAGGTAAGGGTAGGTTGCAGATTTCAGCAACCACCTTACGACACGGTTTACAGATTTTCGTAAACTTAGAGGTTGGCGTGAAAGGTACAAGAAACTTGACACCTTCGATTACATACCGCCAAGAAACACAGTTTAATACTTTATATGCTGGTCACGTTATAGTCCTTCTTATGCCCTTATCAAAAGTCGTTAACTCCTATGTATGTTTGTACTCTTTAGGCGTCCATTTTTTAGAGCGAACAAAACTATACAATATAGTTAGTTTAATGGTACAATTTATACTAAGTAGTATTAAAAACATACAGAAATTGACTGCAATAAAAGAAAACAGAGGAACCTCAAGGAGTGTCTCTTTACTATGATTGTAAGGAAAGGAGAAGACTTGTAGAACCGACATGCTGAGCAGAAACAACAGGTTTCTTTCACTCTAGTCGATGTTTTATTCAAAATTCAGAGAACATCATTACTTGTTTGAAATAAATATTACTTCACGAGTTATTACTCATCTTTAGGAGAGGGGACGGGGATGGAAGTACCGCCCCCCCCCACGCATTCGTAATAACATAGGTTCAGTTCAGTAGTGTAAATATATATATATATGTATGTATATATGTATATACAGGGTGTCCATAAAGTCTTTCCCTCATTACAAAAATTCATAACTAGAAAACTACAAATGCTAGCAAACTGCGGTTTGGACGAACATTATGTGCAACTCATAAAGTTTTTTTTTTTGCCATATTAGGCAACTTCTACATGTGCACCGTTGGTGGCCCGTAGAACATCAAGGCGATATTCAATTTCTTGCCACGTTTT
>PNEQ01026439.1:0-20690 GCA_003012365.1 Medauroidea extradentata | reverse complement strand
GAAACCTTCGGCAGCCATCTTCGGCCGTGTTTGTTTTTATACTTCCAGTGCCGAGATGAATGGCCAGTAAAGTTATTTTTCGTAACGGCAAATCGCGCTTAACGTCTGTTAAAAATTACCAGTTACCGGCCAGCTGCGTTAGTAAATAAAGAAATGATCGCCGGTAGCCTTTAACTGCTGCCGGTAAAAAGTGGAAAACTGCTGTTGTGTTGCCGCGAAAACAAAGACAAACGACCGCCAATTATATGTTTACTAACGCAAATCGTGTGTATTTTCTCATAAGATTACCGGAATGTATTATTTGGGAACGAATTTTGAAGGAAATTCCATTAACTGTACGTAAAAATTACCGTTACGTGTTTTATTTGTACCGATTTCGTGTATAAAGTTTCAATTTCGCGCATAACCGTAAATTTCACATGATGCACGAAATTTCGCGAATACGAAATGCTTTTAAACACGTTGTATTTGCACGAAAATAGTATTTGTGTGCATATCTTATGGTCAGTGTACATTTTGAAGAATTTCGCGATTTCGTCATTAACGAAAAGTGCATGCCCCTAGAGATAAGATAACCTGCCAGGACAGCTGCAAGCTTGGCTTTTTTATTTGACACTTCTCTCACAAGGGTAGGGGCTTTTTTCTTTTGTTCTTTCCCCACAGAAAGATCATTCTACACCCACCAGAGACATCAAAATTTAACTTCTCATGCCACTTCTGCCGGCCACCCACCTTCTTTCGCCTCTGCCACATCAAATTTCCAAACAGCATTTTGTGTAACTGACATTTTTTGACTACTTGTGTAAAAGCTAGTAAACTTCTGGCCATCACGCAAGTTTATAACCTGTGTATTGGGTAAACACTGAGCAACATTTTGTACAGGCCCGTGGATAAGGACAAACAAAAAAATTAGGGTTTGAGCAGCTACAGTTACTGTAAAGATTGGATTGTGGAAGGGGGGAGAAAAGGGATGGAGTAACAGAACATTCTCTCTCTTCTTCTCACTCTTGATACCCCATCAGCTGGGCAGTTTACAACTACAACTCTGCCTTATTCCTCCTCCTTCCCCCAACTCCGCCGCCTTTTTTTATCACATACAGTGAACCCTCGATAACTTGGACTAAAAGGGGGGAGAAGCTGTCCGAGTTACGATTTGTCCGTGTTATCGAGGGATGTCAGGGGAGGTGTGGTAATCAGTCATTAAACACAAGAAACACGAAGAAATTAGTACGCTATTATTTCTACAAGCAAAAGAGGCTACAATAAATACTGTTTTGTACGTAACTATCATATCAAGTTACGGGCGGGCCACCATGCAGTGAGAAAATTAACATAACATGGATGACTATAAAAGAATGTCAAACAATGTGGCCAGTCAGATCTTTATTTATTTTTTATGCTGCTACTTCTGGCTGATCCTTTTTTATCTCTGTGCTAGAAGCTGGCACCAGGCCCCCTTCTATCACATAAAAGTTTTCGTCTGGCTGCGGACAGCCAATGTGCCTGCTTGTGTGAGAGAGTTAAGAAATGATCGTTGGAGATAAGCTAGGGAGGTTATGAGCAGAAGTAGTCAAGGTCAACAGGTACAGTCTCGTGCAATACAAACGCCGCACATGACCACACGCATCTCACACAAGATGTTTACATTAAAAAATACCTTACATCCGTATGTCACAGCGTAGGGGCAGAAGCCAACTGCTAGCCTGATACACTAGACCCCCGATTTTACGAATACTCACGGTTCCTCTCATCGTATTCGTAAAATCGCTAACTTCGTAAATTTGATAGCGGCTTATTTATTCAACAAAGAAAGAAGGAATAAGCGGATGTATTTATTCATTGCGCAGTTTTATATAACTTAACGTAAAAAGATTCCCTCGACGTTGTTGATGAATTGTACGAGAACGTAGATACTAGTAGCGTGCAGAGCGGACAGATAACGCAACTGTAGGAACGTTCACAAGATGGCAGATAGATAGCGGCACCGTAGCATACACCGACGTTGTTCCAAAAACGCCATTTTGTGAAGGTCGTACCTAAAATCGTCGAGAATTACATGTATAAGTGATTGAAAATAATCACTTTCACAGTCAGTATATGCTGTAAAATTTAATTAGGAGTTCCGGGATTACGTAATACACGAACTTCTATTTATTTTCCAAGTTCGACATACCCGGAGACAAATGTTTCTACACTTGGAAAATAGGTAGCGCTATTATCGTGCTCACTTGTGAAACGCACGTTTTATGACACGCAGTAACGCATTGTTTAAGCAAATTAAGCGCCATGTTAATTGTTTTAAGTACGTATGGTGTTAACGCAATAAAGAAAAATATCACGCTATTATTTATAGGGTTTGTGTAAAAAAGTAAACTCATTCGGTGCGAGACGGAGGCTGTACTATAGTTAAATGAGCATATGCGCATGCGCTGGAACTTTGAGACTATAGGAAGACCTCAATATAGATCCTAATACGTCGTAGTTGGAGACAGGCCGGCCGGCTTGGCACAGGCGCGGCGGCGGCGCAGTTTTCAAACTGTCGCTGCCACATTTTTAACGGATTTTTGCTATTTTTGTTTTGTTTTTAATATTGTGACTTACCAAGTAATAACTGCAACTCTACAATTAATATTTTAATGCCGTGAATTAGGTACAGTATGTTATATTCATTGTCAACGTAATTCCTTACAATTTTTTTATCATATAATTTTGTATTTTTTTGAGGGTTCCTGAGATTGAACATATTTGTAGAATCACTACCTTCGTTAAATCCAGGGTTCGTAAAATCTGGGGGCTAGTGTAGTTACTTTATCCTCCTACAAAGTTACAAAGGTATAAAAATAATTTTCTTCGTACACACGAATAAAAACGGTACTGTAATTAACAATCCTTCTGGGTCACTGTACATTATGTGAAAACATTTTAACACTACTAACTTTAAAATTTATTTTTATGTATTTAAATTGCATCATAAAACACATAATTTACAGCTCTATTCTTACACAAATTGTCATATTATAAAGCAATAAAATTTTAATCATGTTCTACAGAGTTACCGTATCTACTCGCGTAATCGCCACATATTTTTGACCACACTTTAGGCCCAAAAAATGTGGCGCGGCCATTATAAAGGGTTTTCAAAAAATTACCTTCTAAATTTTTGTGGTGTAGAAAGTAACAAATGTACATTTTTTTCTATATTTACTCGTTCAAACCGTGACCATTTCTTCTAAAATAAAGAAAAAGATTTTGTCAGTGTATAGTAAACATGGAAAAATTAAGACTACAAAATCTTGTTAATCCATTCATGTGAGTCACTCAATGAAAATCGTTTAAAATTATCCCGCATAAGACATTTACATTTTACGGTCCATTACATGTACGCTATTATTTCCCGTAAAGTAGTATAAACAAATCCGATTCACGCATAAAACGTTACAACTCTCCAGACGCCTTTACGTTATCAACCAGCGAGCGTGACTCATCGTGTCCGGCTTAGGCATGGATGTTACGTTATGTTCTTTCACCACCCACACCGGCTCTTGAAAACATCGTTAAAGGGGTGTAAAACCTTCTCACCAATTTTTCTACATTGCAATGCAAAGCAATGATTTTTAATTTGTATTTATAATGTCCGGGACAATTTGTTTTGCAACCCTGAATTCATTGTACATATCAGAACAAAATAATTTTCTGTTTATGTGCCATTGTAACCCGTAGTTACCGTTATTTCACAAGTATCACACTGAAATGTTTGTTTACGACACACATGCGTGCCTTGCTCGCAGAACGAAGAGGGAGGAAAGATAAAGAAGTGAGAGGTCAGCCTGCTGCGTTGCATCTTTACTCATGCGTCGCGCGCCTCGCTAGCAACATTTTACCACACGGAGCTTGCCAGATATTTACTGTGGGATTATTAAATGCTAAGTAGCGATGGACAACTACGTTATAAAGTTTAATACTGTTCTAATATATAATGTGATGAATTTAAATCCAGCAGAAACGATTTTTTATGTCTTTTAACCAAGAAATAACTAATTAAATATTATTAAAATATTTTTAAAAATTCTGTCCGAGTTATCTGAAGTCCGGGACATCGAGGTCCGAGTTATCGAGGGCTCACTGTATTTTTGTTTCCTATTTTCCATGTACATAGTACATGTAAAAGAAAGTACCTCTACCACAGCTTTCTTGAACAGTCGAATGTAGATAAACCCAAATTGTATCTATATCACGTGCAAACTCGATGGAATTCATTGTTTCGTTCTGTCGAATATCTTGACGAGTATATTTGCCATACTGTGGACTTGCTTGAATGCCTAGAAGGTTCTTCATACATTTCTCGCATAAACTAAGTGCTACACTGAATGACTTGAAGTGTGGCTTCAAAAATGTTAATGACCGGATTTTTGGTCCACAGACATCAAAACTGTTAACTTCAGATACGTGTCTTAAATCTGCAAATGCTGTAAAGTGTGCAGCAACTGGCCAGAAATCATTCATGAGATTGTCATCAATAGTAGCATGTGACCCTGCAAGGGAGTTCATTAAACATGTTGGTAAGCTCTACAATCCTAGAGAAATTGCTTCTCAAGGACCAGAAATTGATGCTGAAGATGTACAGCCAAGAGAGAAAATTTTGCCATTTTTGAGTACGTTACCTTTTCCTTGAAGGCTACACAGCAACGAAAGAAGCAACAATTGCTGGAGATTTCACAAATATTGATGTACTCAAGATTTTATTGTCGCTGTACAGTGACTTTACAAATTATTCTAGCTGCACTGTCAAGTGTCTTTCGATATCTCTGTCAAATTGTAACAGACAAGAGAACAGCTCTCAAAACAGGAACCATTAAACTAATGCTAGCCATGAGCTGGAATACATAAGTAAGATTCTTAAAACTGTTTTTTTTTTTTTTTTTTTTTTTTTTTTTTAAAAAAGATTGAAGTTGAGTTTTCATCATCTAGACAAATATTAATCTCAATTATATTAAACTTATATTAATTATTTTTTATTTACTAATGTTTTTACACAATAATTATTTTTTATTTACTAATGCTTTTTTACATACAGTATTAATATTTTTTTTCTAATTTTTTTTACCAGCTATTGGTAATTTGTTTTATTTTATTGTTAGTTGATAGTTTATTATCTTCAAACACTAGTTTGTTTTCACAAAAAAATCTCAATAGGGCAAACTTCAAGCAAGACCATTTATGGATTTTATGTACAATAATGTTAAAATACTAATTTCTACGTTGCAAAAATTTTATACTGACATATTTTTATACCGAAATATTTCACCGAAATGTCTCATTTTATTTACCAAAATCAGTCATTTTTATATACCCTTTTTCAATGGCCCTAGGTATACGATACTGTGTCGGGATGCAAACAGCGGTGGCTTAGCTAGACATTTTTTATTTGTGTTATATGTGTTATATGTTCAGTAAATAAACCCTTTACTGTGAAATATAAAACAGTAGCTTAAGTTCACGAGTCACAGGTTACCAACACAACGTAATATGAAGCCAAGCTGATAGCAAACCTATTTTTCCTTCTACTCTTCCCCCGCCCGCCACCCTTGATTCCTTTTACTCTTCCCCCGGCCTCCTCCCTAGGTTATCTCCAAGAGCAGACAGACGTATGCATATCTTTCTACTCCCTCCAGTCAGCACAAACCTTCCCCGTTGCCACCTTCCAAAGATTTGACGACAACAAACATGCTGCGTTGCCACGCTAACACACTGCTACATACCTATCAGCTTGTTTAGTTCCGTGTGCCGATTTTGGTACTTCGCGATTTACCGGACATCTGATTTACCGGACCACACCTCCACCCAACTAGTCCGGTAAAACGAGGGTTTACTGTACTGTTGATTTTGATTGAGTGTAACTGACGAAATTGAATTGTATCTGGAGGATTCATAAGTTACCGGTAGTTCATTTTGATGTGTGCCAAGGTTTGTTGTAACAAAAGATGTAAGAGAGTATTATACGTGTATAAAGTCTATTTGTGTTCATAATTCTCGTTTCCTCATTATAGAACCTACGTCGCAATACCTACAAGGATAGATTGTCGACGGAAAACTCCACTCAGAGGAGATTAGTATTTGAGAATTGATAAATTGTGCCTAATTTTAGGTTTGGTTCAATACAATGGAATATGAATGGTTACCTTTAACAATCCACCTCGCCACTTGATTTGACAGAACTGTAGACTTTGCACTGTTTCTTGGCCACTTTACTGAAGAATGTACAAACATATTCATGGATACGTTTTTGGGCAAGTTGCACCCAGAGGTTGATTTTGATGACTTTTTTGAAGTTCTATAATTTTTTTCTTTCTTCCACTGTGCATGTTTGGATGGGTGTTTGTCCTCTAGGTGACGAATCAAGCTAGTAGTTTGGCCTGTTTTAGTATTCAATACTTGGTTACAGTAGTTACAACTTGCTGTAGCTACACTAGTAAAATTTTTACTCTTACAAAAATAATTCCAAATTGGATTGTTCTTAGCCCGTTAAGTGGTCGCGCTATGGTCAAAATAACCAGGTAAGATAAACTTTTATTGATACCAGACTATACATTCTTCCTCCCGTGACACCCTCGTCAGTGGCTGATTCACTGGGTTCTAGGATTACAAGGCTGGTGTTGTTTATCAATCTTGCTCCATATTTCAACCAGAGCACTGGTATAAATGTTACAACTGGTCACAATGACCATGTGCGACTTTTATCGTCATAGTTTGTTTTTTGCTACCCGGAAAATAAGACAGTGATCGACCAAGAAAGAGACAATTTATTATGGTGAGTGATTTTTATTCTTCACACAATTAGTGAATTTCTGACTATTAATAAAGGTACACTGAAGTGTGAAACTAGTGCTCCACTTTTCCAGAAGCAAAGGGCTTAACGAGATACGTATTTACAATTGCTACTGTGTATTTTTGTGTGTTGTCTAACGTACCAGAAAAATTAAGTTAATGCAGGGAAAAAATTAAGATTATGCAGGTGATAATGTCTCAAGTTCCATTAATGAGCACATAAATACATAATTTTTTTAAGATTCCATTTGACCCTCTTTTAAACATCTTCTAATACAAACCTATTTACTAAAAAATAGAAAGTTAAAGTCACTTCAGATTTGTATTATAGATAGAAGCACAATTATTTCGAGTATTGATTCTAGGTCAGGTTGAACATGAATAACATATACTTCACTCCTCCTCCTGTGATTAGACGAGTGTGTTTTTAACACACATTTGACAACTGCAAGCTGTCGTGGGGATACCACGTGCTACACAGCCAATGGATATTTGGCTTCAGCCTGTACATGTATAGAACTGAGAAGTCTAGACTGTTGCCAGATATATACGGGAAATACTTGTGCTTCTAATTATAGATATATCACTGTGACTTCTGTTAATTGTTTGACATACAGATGAACTCACTAGCAAGGGATGTGAGGTGAGGCTGCAACTGAACCTCTTTGAGGAGTACAGCACACGGAAGCGTGATGGTGAGATCCACCCACATTTCATCAGGGTAAAAGTGATAGGACCAGGCAGGAGTGCGTGCCCGACGGTGCGGCGGGCTTGCCTGTATCAGTACATCCGCTGGCTGAGTAGTGGGGTTGCTGGAACTGATAGAACCTGCCACACAAACATAACTGTCACCAGCACAACAATTCACAGTTTGAAACTTTATACATCTGAGTAATTATAAGTACAGTACTAAAACTTTAGTACCTTATTTAGATTTAGATTAGCAGACACATCACCAGGAGTGGGAGGGAATTTTAGCAAGCAAGTTTCTTTTAATTATGTAATACTAACTTCAACAAACTTTTTTAAAAGAACATCCTCATGAAAACTTGAGTGAATTACAAAAACAAGTAATGATGTCGAATAGTCACAATTTTATGTAATTCTTTAGTATGAACAAATTAAGTTTCATACTTGTTTGGAATAATGTTGCTTCCATTTCATTGCTCCAGCCACATTTTAAGGTAGGATTCATTACTATGGTAGAGAGATACACTAGGCCAACCGATTTGACAAATAATGGACTTAAAACATAGCACTATCAAGAACCCTAAAAAATAAAATTTCTATAAAAAATTTAAACAAATTACAATGAAATTAATTTCAAAATTCAAGGCTGTAAACTCAAAATTCAAGGCAGTAAACTGAGAATTGCAGAGCCGCAGTTAAAAAAAAAAGGCAATAACAGTTTGGAAACCGCACGCCACACTCTACCACTACCCGTGCTCTACAATTAGTGCAAAGTATTACAGCCTAAAAGGAGACCCTAGTAGTCATATTATTCCGGCACATGCGCAAACATTCATTCAACTATAGTTTGGCCAACCTCACCATCCTCTAGGCCGAGATATATAACATTGAGGGGCAAGAGCGCTTTCAGGCTGAAGCACAATTGAACTTGCGTCTGCCATGTTTTCCATCGTCAAAACAAAGGGGAGTGGCAGGGTGTTGGTTAAGGATAATTACATTAATGTACAGATAATAACAGAAAAACAAAGCTTACGATGCAATGTGTATGTCTATGAGGCATGTAAAGCATATAAATACCTCTGTCTATCGTTAAATAATTCAGGAACGAGAATAAATCGTAAATACAGGATGAAAACAATTGGCGAAACTGTGTAGGTAGCGACTAAACAAGCGAAGCTAAATAAAATTACCGGCATTATCTGGCCTAAGCAGACAAAAATGTTTAGTCACGTCGTGTTGATGTTGCTACGGTATCCTGTAACTTGATTTTCATTTTGTGATGTATTTATGACGTACTGCCCAATTTTCTATTTCTTCTACTTCCTTAATTACTTTTAGCTTCTCACTCATTGTAAACTAACGCAATCACCATTTTGATTTCTCAAAGAACTATCAAAATACTAATGTTACAGAGTCACTACAAAAACACATATCTGCTACGCACTGAGTACAATGCCGCCTAAGCACGTGACTAGTTATCGATCGCGCCTCCAGCAAAGCATTCCTCTGACTGCATGGCTGTGTGCATGTGTGCCTAGCATACCACCCTGTTGTCAAGTCTCTGCACAAGCCCGTTACCTACCCACGTAGCACGTGGACTTCAAATAATAATTATCCATGTAAGCCATGCACCCCCATTTTTGTGATCTTTCAGCGCGTAACAGCTAACGACAGGACATGTTTAACCTCTCTGGACATGTCAGTTAACCTTTTCACATTTAAGATGAATTGTGTAGTCAGTACGAATTGATGCAGTTTAGTAAAAAAAGTTTATTACGTAAAACACAATTGTCGATTTCAGTTGATTTTGTTACTGCACTGTTAAATTTAAATAGGACAACATTTATGTACAATGAAAATTATATATTTTTCTATAAGTTCCAGACTGTTCTGTAGTTTTTATTTCAATCATGGGACATTGTTATTTGTGAATAAGATACTAAACTTTGTTTGTTCAGTCATGTGGGAACAAATTTTGAATTATGATTTTTTTTTGTATAGAACAGTTTGTTTGGAGTCACAAAATGGTTTTACATTAACAAAGTATTTTAGCATGTTTATTAATGTGTAATAAACATGCTGTTAATTAGTATGTTTTACGATAAAAAATTAATTGTGCGCGTTGCTGTTTTGTGATGTACTAAATAATTAAGTCATGGAGTATTTTTCACTAAAAATCACAGTAAACACATATTTTCTTCTTCAATAATCACATTTTGTGATTTTTAGATTTGATTTAGAATGCATTTCACTTTAAATTACAATATTACATTTTTATCCTAAATTAATAAATAACAGAGGTAAGTATCATTACCAACTCATTAACACCATATTATACAAAAATATAAAATTACAGAAAATGTAGGAAACAAACTTTTTTCTGGCTGGAATCGGAATCGAAAACAAAAACATTCAGGATCAGAACCGGAATCAAAGCAATTAGGAACCGCTCCATCCCTAAAATGTATCTTACCAGTCAATGTGACACTTTCCCCACCATAACTACATTTTATGCCACAGAACTGTGATAACACTACAATGTACTCCATTCTTGATATCATGCTTTCTTAGTGAGTGCTATGTACCATAAAATACATGGTGCTAACCGAGAGGTGCAAAGTTGATGAGGCCCTCATTGGTCTGCAGAGGGGTTGAAGCCTTCTTGAGATTCAAACAAGTAGTGGGTAAAGGATGACTGAAATGCTGCAGCACAATTGACACCAGACTAGGATGTCCATTTATGAGTGCCTTGTTGCTCTTTACCAAGTTCTCACAGATCACCTGTAAAGAAAAAAAAAATAATGTCAGCATGCTCATGAGTTGACACAGCTACGTTAAATAATTTCCTAACATGTCTATAAGCATATGAGAAATTTAAAGTATTTAAAAATATTTTCCTCTCAACACAAATGACGTGAAAAGGAGTGGCACATAGATTAATTCTGAACTTAAAATTTTACGGCATTTGAGAGTACGTATAGAAGGGGGGAGTGCAATCCCAGAAAATATTTTTTGTACACTGAAACCCCTACATTGTCAACACTCACAGTTCCCCATTTTTTGTTAAGGCCACCAAGTGAATATTTTCTTGTGCCACAAAAGTTTCCTGCAAGTTTTACAACTACAACCTTGCTCATCTCTAGTGACAAAGTGTTCTGTGACCAGGAATACACAGCTAAATATAAAGGTTACTTTTTGAAAACCTTCTTGTAGTAGGGATGTCAAATTTATTCTTATATTCCTCGATGCCACCAATACCGTAACATTATGGGAAACTTGAGGAAAAGTGTTCCACCACATTGATTCTCTATTGCTTAATCTTAAGGGCCAGAATTTCTTCACATTTAACGCAAATTATGTTTTAAAACATAAATGGGACCCAATATCGTAAAATCGCTTCGTAACTTTGTTATGACTGATTTAAAATGCATACTCAAATTTTGTAGTCAGAAGACTGCAAAATAGTTGCTAATTAGTTAATTAATGAAATTTCCTTTTAATTGAAAAATTAGCTATACTCATAATACAGTTTGTCTCGAAAAATTACATTGCATAATAAAACAAATTTGCAAAAAAATTACGAAGAAATTTTAAGATATTGATTCTCATATAGATTTTTAAAAAATAATTCTCTCGAAAGCCGAGAAACTTGGACCCAAGCCCTTAAAGCTCCATCAATAGAGGTCAGTTTAATCTATTGTACACTATGAACCCCTGAAGAAAAAAAATTGCATACATAAAAAGAACTAAACAAATAACTTAAAATACATTCACTTGAATTTGTAGCAATTGTAAAAGTAAAAAACTGTTTTCATAAAAGGAATTGTGGTTGTATACTAATTTGCCATTTTGTAGAATATTCAAAGTCTTTTACACCCGTTAAACTACTAAATATAGACTACATAAAGTGTAAATATTTATGCTTGGATAGGGAATCATATATTTGCTCAGGAAACTTCTTTTACTACAGAGCAGTGTTAAATGTATGGGTGTAGGGCTTACTGGAGGCAGGTTGTTTTATGAATTTTGTAGCATGTGTACGGTGAGAAATTCAAATGACAGGGTGTAATTATGTGCTATCAAAACGTCCCTTTTCATATTGAAATCAAGAATGAGAATAGAAGAATTCTGAAATTTTGTAATATCTAGTTCTTAGTATTTTTTTTTCTTTTGCAGTATGAACTCTGCTATCGCAATTTTGCTTATAGCGAGAACTCTGTAATAAAAACTGTTACAGCCAGTTTGCTTATAGTAGTGAGAACTTTGCTATGGTGAATACACCTACACCAGTAACAGTTAAAGTGAACTCGCTAATAGCAAGAACTTTGTTATAGCTACGATGAGCTGCAGGCACATCTCTTCTATTGAGCCTCCTCACTGTCCTGGTAGCTCCCCATCCTTCTACGATGTCGCATTGCCCTGCCAACCGACAGCCATGCATCTCCAAGCACTGCTGAGTGTGGGAGGCATACCCACGCCACTTAGCATCACACAGTCTTCGAGCAAGCATACCACCCTGCTCCATCACTCACCTGGCTAGGAGGGTATACAAGATGTGCGCAGAGAATTTTCAAAGTAACCTTTGGCAGAGCCATTTCAGCTGTAGTCAGTCCATCATTGTGTCGCGCAGCCTACCATCGGTCACCACCACTTGCGTCAACCTTACGTGGCCTACAATTTCGGCATAAGAGTCAGCTCCTGCGCAGCCAACACCACAGCAGCCCTCACCCTTCCGACGTGCTTTGTTTCATGCTAGGTGGCGGTAGGTTAACTATCAACAAGTATAACCACTTTGGATACGCTGCGGCCGTGAGTTATTTCTTTAATAAACACAGTTCTCCCGTAACTCTATTGGTCTATTCTGCCTACTTCCTTCAATTTTCGTTTTCCTACATACCCCACCTTACCCCTTCCCAAAACAAACACAAACAACGTCTTGCTTCGAGGCCAAGTTAGATTACTGCCTTAACTTTCTTGGCCCTTCTAGCCTTTCCCATAGCTTCAGGGATTTGCCTCATTGGTTAGCTCACCGACCTTGGAACTGCTGACACCTCCAATTGGCGTCGCCCAATTGCAGCGGCGCACTGCACCAACATGCCCCTCCGGTCATCCCACAGCTCCCCCAGTGTGATAGTAGACGCCTTCAAAATGGTGCCGTCGACCGCAGCAGGCACTATGAAGCCCTTCACCACGCCCGCCACAATGACCTGCACAGCCCACGGTAGCCGGCAGTGGGCAATAGCATCCGCACCCTGGAAGCCCCCCCCCCCAGGAATATTTTACCAAAACTTCGCAAACCAATCCTTCCGGATCTGCGAATTTTGAAACCTCATTCCGGCCTCTACACGAGAACATCTCCCCTCGTTAATCCATTCATGCTCTTAGACCTCAAAAGGGGGCGGACAGACAGTATAGAGCAATGATTCCCAAAGTTTTTGGCCTTGCGAGCCCCTCTTTTGGGTACAACTTTAAACCGAGACCCCATTTTGTGTACACGTTAAACTGTGACCACCTCCATTTCAACTAATGATATTGACGCACATATTTGTTGTATCAGTAATTAGTATTAATTGACATTTTAAGTTCAGTCATTTGTTCGGATATTAATTTTTATATTTTTCAGTTTTATCTAGTAATTTTATATTTTAAAATTATCTTGGAAGCCTGTCGCGACCCCTCTTGAAACAGCCAGCAACCCTTTTAAGGGTCGCGACCCCCCAGTTTGGGAACCACTGATACAGAGAGTGAGTTGCCTAGGACCAGGGTAGAATAGCTGGTGTGCAGGGCTCCGCTGCTCCTTGCGTGCACACCAGAGAAATGCCGCCTACTGAGGTCACCACACCAAGTTACTAGATATACCAGGGACCATGCCCAGCACCAAAGATCTCATTCACGGAGCCACGTGTACCCTGTTCCCAGTGATAAAGCAGACACACCATCAGATAGACAAATACCAACCACTGACAGACATCAGCAAGGTATTTTAAAAAGTTATAGCAGTGTAATTAGGAAGAACAGGAAAAACATTTTCCTTGTACAGCAAAATTATGTGAATTGAGCTTACAGTGAGTTCGGGTCTGTGTGAACCAGGCTTAAGAAGATTTCATTTAATGACTAAGTGACATGTGTTTTTGATGTGTCTGCTGGCTACACTACATTTCCACATACAGTACAAAATATTAGTGCAATTAAAAGTAACATTTGATCAAATTTAACATTAGTTATACATATATTTATTACTAAACTAAAAGTACATACATTTTGTACTGAATGGTTGGACCCATATTTTTGGTTACATATGTACTTCTGGAAACTGTTTTCAAATTTGCACTTTCCATAATCTATTTTTCCTTATTTAAATCAACATTTTTTAAAGTTAGGTAGTATATTTTGTTGAGGATCTGAAGTCTCTAGGCTCAGATTAGTGGTGGCAACTGTATACGTGCTATCTTTGGAGATGTCTCTAAGAAAAAAGGTTTTCTGAGGGGTTTCCTCGAGCACCACCAGGGTGCGCTTCCAACATAGTAGAATGATTTATGTAGAATTATGTATATCTTAATCTGGCTAACTCTGAATTTATAAAACTGGACTGTCAGCTAATACATTAACTTTTTGCATGCTGTGATAATGTATCTAAGAAAAGCTTGTAACTAATGGTTTCACTTCACATGACTGTATCTCTAAACTGTTGTTTGGCTATACTATAGATCCAGTAACTTACCAGTTAATTTTTCTCATTAGTAACAGTTTATTCCACAATCCAATTGGATTCTTTACTAAGCCCTTCTTTAATTTTAGCTTGACATCCCATCAACCAAGTGCAGAATTAAAAACAACAAAAAACTGAAAACGAAACTAATCACACATCTTCCAATTTCAAATACACTAACAATCATCATTCCACCAATCTGCTCAGCACAATAGTGCTGCTCCCAGGCTCAATTTGGTAACAGTGAACCCAATTATAGCAAAGACCAAACCCAAAATCTTAACACCCAGTAAAAACAGGATTCTACTGCAGTAACTGAAATAAAAATGCAGACCTCCAAAAGTTAAACTATGTCACAGAAAAATAAATACTACTCAGGACCTTGACGAAAGAAAAGGTCCCTCAAAAAAAAAGTTTTACACTAGACCCCAGATTTTACGAATACTCACGGCTCCTCTCATCACATTCGTAAAATCGCTACCTTCCTAAATTCAGGAGCGGCTTATTTTGCCCCACCCCACGACCTTAACAGAAAATTTTAAAATTGCATTTTTTCTGCGAAGTGTATAGTCGGGCCCCGACTTCCATAGTGTTTTGTGGGAAATTAATTAACGTAATAATGTAAACATAAATTAATATCAGTAGCCAGACATCACACTGTTGAGCGGTAGATATGACCATCACTTGTCCCCGAAAAATGAGAAAAATGAGATTTCGAGTGTTTTGTCTCAAGCGAATAGCCAGACGTCCGTAGCATTTAACAGAAAAATAAAGCAAGTGATAGTTGAAATATATGTTTATATCAATAGGCAGACGTCTTACGATCAAAAGAACACAGCTAAACAGTAGATATGACCGACCCTAGTCCTAAAAAAAAAAATTAGAACCAAGCTGCTGAGTGCCTTCTCGCGAGAGAATAGCCCGATTTGCGTAGGGTATGATGGGGGAAAAAAAGTAGTCATTCCTTACTAGCACAATGCCTTTGTAAATTATTCACCAAAGTAAGAAGGAAAAAGCGTATGTATTTATTCATTGGGCAGTTTTATATAGGTAACTTAAATAAAAACAATCCCTCGACGTTTGATGAATTGCACACGAACGTAGGTATAAGTGGTGTGCAGAGCGGACAGATAGCACAACTGTATGAACGTTCAAATTATGGATGATAGATAGCAGCACCGTAGCACATTCTGACGTTCAATCTTCCAAAAACACCATTTTGTGACGTTCTTACCAAAAATCTTCAAGAATTACATGTATTAGTGAATGCAAATAATCACTTTCACAGCCAGTATATGAGGTAAAAATGTATTTGGAGTTCCGGGATTATGTAATACACAAACATCTCTTTATTTTTCAAGTTTGACTTACCCGGAAACAAATGTTCCTACAAGTGGATAATAGATAGTTCTGTGAAATGCACGTTTTACAACACTCAGTCACACATTGTTTAAGCAAATTACAGTGAACCCTCGATAACTCTGACCTCGATGTCTCGGACTTCGGATAACTCGGACAGAATTTAAAAAAAAATTATAATAATTTTTAATTAATTAATTATTGGTTAAAAGTAATACAAAAATCGTTTCTGCTGGATTTAAATTCATCACATTATACTTTAGAACAGTATTAAACTTTACAACGTAGTCGTCAATCGCAACTTAGCCTTTAATAATCCCACAGTAAATATCAGGCTAGTTCTGTGCGTTAAAATGTTGCTTGCAAGGCGCGCGAGTAAAGACGCAACGCAGCAGGCCGACCTCTCACGTCTTTATCTTTCCTCCCTCTTCGCCCTGCGAGCCAGGAATGCACGTGTATCGTAAACAAACATTTCAGTGTGGTGCTTGTGAAATGACGGTAACTACGGGTTACATTGAAACATAAACTGAAAATTATTTTGTTGTGGTATGTGCAATGGATTCAGGGTTGCAAACAAATTGTTCCGGACAATAAAATAGAAAATTTAAAAATCATTGCTTTGCATTGCAATGTAGAAAAATTGGTGAGAGGATTTTACGCCCCTTTAACAACGATATTTTCAAGAGCCAATGTGGATGGTGAAAGAACAACACAACATCCATGCCCGAGCTGGGATTCAAACCCAAGGCCTCTCGCACAGTACACCGATGCCTAACTACACTATGGAGGCCAGCGTGTAGAAAAAATCTTGACTTAGTCAATTTGATGTGATAAAGAAAAAAAGAGGGGCGGAGGTGAAAAGGAAAATTTGTCCCGGGCCTCACATTCTCGCGTTTGAATAAAAAATAAAAGATAAGAGTTATTATTCAAGTTGAACGGGCTTTTATAAAGTTACTAATAAACCTTGATGGTTGCTGTGAAATGTATTTAAAAGTGTAAGTGCTAGTTAAGACGTCAATGATGTCCATTGCTGAGGTGAGAGATATGACAGCGCAACCAACGTGTCAGAAGTGTGAATGCCTACAAGCGCACAGTATCATCACTAAAACTTAAAAAGAGGGGAGAGGCTCAGATTTACGTTGCCCTGGGCCTCATTCGATATTCTAATGAAGTGAGCCTGGGAAGAACTATTTCTCGTAGAAACATTTGAAATGATTGAATGATACAAATCTGGAGCAGACTGTTCACGAGTGGTTGTTGTGAGAGGTGTATAACTGCAAGGCACAGCTGAAAACAAAGCACATTTAACTAAGCAAAACAATAATTTAGACAGTTGTCCTATACATCACAATCCATGGTCTTAAATGCACCGTTTTTTTTTTTCAATTTTTGTGCCTTGCTTTTGGTTGTTTTTACTACCATTTAACTCTGTAGAACATGATTAAAATTTTATTGCTTTATAATATGACAATTTGTGTAAGAATAAAGCTGTAAAATATGTGTTTGATGCAATTTACATACAGTACATAAAATTAAATTTTAAAATTTGTAGTGTTAAAATGTGTTCACATATGTCTGTACAGTGATTGAGAAGGATTGTTAGTTACAGTACCGTTTTTATTCATGTATACGAGGAAAATAATTTTTGTACCTTTGGAACTTTGTAGGACGGTAGAGTAACTATCAGACTAGCAGCTGGCCTCTGCCCCTACGCTGTGACATACGTACATTCCTAAGGTATTTTTCAATGTAAACATCTTGTGTGAGATGCATGTAGTCACGTGCGGTGTTTGTATTGCTGTTGTGATGAGACTGTACCAGTTGACCTTGACAACTTCCGCTCGCAACTTCCCTAGCTTATATCCAACGATCATTTCTTATCTCTCTCACACGCCAGCCAGACGAAAACTTTTATGTGATAGAAGGGTGCCTTGGTGCCAGCTTCTAGCACAGAGATAAAAAAAGGATCAGGTAGAAGTAGCATAAAAAATAAATAAAGATCTGACTGCCCACATTGTTTGACTTTTTTTAATAGTCTATGTTAGCGATAATTTTCCCACTGCACGCTCCCGTAGCTTGATATGATAATTACGTACAAAACAGTATTTATTGCAGCCTCTTTTGCTTGTAGAAATTATAGCGTACTAATTTCTTCGCATTTCTTGTGTTTAATGACTGATTACCCCACCTCCCCGGACGCCCCACGATAACACGGACAAATCGTAACTCGGACAGCTTCTTCCCCCTTTTAGTCTGAGTTATCGATTATCGAGAGTTCACTGTATGCAGTAAGTTAATTGTTTTAGGTACGTATGGTGTTAACCCAATTAAGAAAAATAATATCACACTATTATTTCTAGGGTTTGTGTAAAAAAGTAAACTCATTCGGCACGAGGCGAGAGAGATATAAGACGTTGTGATACAGTCTAGCAGGAGGCTGTACTATAGTTAAATGAGCATATGCGCATGCGCTGGAACTTTGCGGCTATAGTACGACCTCAATATAGATCCTAATACGTCGTATTTGATGGAGAAAGGCTGGCCAGTTTGGTACAGACGGCGCCTCGCAGTTTTCAAACTGTCACTGCTGCATTTTTTAACGGATTTTCATTATGTATTTTTGTTTTATTTTTAATATTGTGACAAACCAATTAATAACTACAACTCTACAATTCATATTTTAATGTAGTGAATTAGATAATGTATATTTTATTCATTGTCAATTCAATTCCTTAAAATTTTTTTTTGTCACAGAATTTTGTTATTTTTTAAGGGTTCCTGAGATTGTATTCGTAGAATCGCTACTTTCGTTAAAAACAGGGTTCGTAAAATCGGGGGTCAAGTGTATTTCAAAAAAGAAAATGTGAGACTCAATATAGTTCACCAATTCCCCCTCCCCCTGGCCAAAACATTATAGCTGAAACGTAAACAGATGCCAGACAACATGGTGATGGTGAAAGCTGGCTGCCCAAAGAGCGAATGCTCTGCTGCAGCGTTTACTGCACTGTCAGAGGTTGGAATTTTAACAGCTTGTACTGTGGCTCATTCTAACATGGTTAAAACAACTTTCCAGGCTTGACTATTTATCCAAAACCTTGACTTATACATATGCCCACCACCATCACCATTTTTACTTTGTTTTTGATAAAATAAAGTGAGTTGTTCACAGGTTAATACAACACTTCTTTAGCTTAATCTCATGCATCGTTACAATGTTTGCAATAAATCACTTCTAGGACTGCTTGTCTTATTCTATGCATCTAAATTTCTACGAATTTCAATAAACATTCTTTTCACTGACATAACATATCACACTCAATAATAACAGGGTTTTTCTGAAGTGAAAATACTGCACAGTTTGTCACTTAAAACTTTGAACTAACCTTAATGCCACCCATCCTGTCAAATTCCTGCAGGGCGGTTTCAGACTCCAGTATGCGGAGGATGAACCACAGCAGGGGTTCCGAAAGCTGCAATACTCCCACTGAACTGACTTGTGGCTGCCCAGCTGATGCTGTCAAAAATCATTTGCACTTTTGAACGATAGTAAAAGATCACAGAAATTGATGGAAAAGAATAGGAAAAATCAAACATTTAGAGAACAGTTATAAAAAAAGTTAAACAAATACTTATGAAATAAAGAGATTTCGCAATTAGGAGTGTGCAAACAGCTCTTTTATTTATTTTGAATAGTTTAATCAAGTAACGTTTCATTCAAATAATTTTTTAAAACATTTAATTTGAAATAAAGTTCTAAGTGAAAATCTAGATTAATTGCTAGAGAAATAATAAAATTTGCCCTTTAATCATAAAAAATACAGTGAATATTCACAAATTTGTTTCCTTTATATACATTTTGCCATATATCCCAAGAAATAATTTAGATCTGGCAAATGTTCCTATAGAGCAATCTGTTCCTAACAGCATTCCATGAAAGATTGACGGCAACAATCGCATATCAACACTTCATGAGCATAAAACAGTTGCAGAAAATTGATATATTACATTCAATAGTAGTGCCTAAATCTGGCTACATTTTTGCATAATTACTATGTACTTATTTTAATGCACTCGCACGACTGCGACAATGAGACACCAATCAACATTCTTCCCTTATTATGTTTTTAGTACACTCATAGGTTAGTGATAACGAGAACATATCAAGAATTCATTAGATGGCAACAATGAGAACATATTGAGCACTTCGAGGTTGGAAGCAATAAGAACAAATCAAGCATTGGTGGATTGGTGGCAATGAGAACATATCAAATACCCGTAGGTTGGCAACAATGAGAATACAGTGAAATCTCGTTATAAAGAGTATGGTTTATAACATTATCTGTCCTATAACAACAGCTTTATAATGCACCATCTCTCCATAATACATGTAAAATTATTTGGATATAACAACAATCCGCTATAAAGACAGTTTTTGTTGCCATTTACAGTTGTTGTTATAGTGAGATTCCACTGTATATCAAGCTCTTTTAGCTTGGTAGCAAAAAGAACATATCAGGCTGTTCCGTCGAACATACACGGCGTAAACACGTCCGTACGCACCGATAACACCACAAATTTTTTGAACTATGGCTAGGTCGCCATCTTGCCCGATAGGCTCGTCGAGCCCGCAAGAGAAAAAAAAAAACAAAGCTAAGTTCCGGGTAAGAGTCACACAAGAGACAGTCAATAAAGTTCAGTTCACAAATAACAACAACAACCTAAGTGCAAAGTTGACAGGTCCCAACATCCCGCCAACCAGAAATAGCTTATTTCTAACTCAGTTCTGGGGCAAAGGGGACAACTTGGCAACTGGTCTAGTAACCAGTCCTTGACTTGTACGTATCTGAGCCACGCGAACTACACCATCTTCACCTGGGAAGGTACGAACAACTCTACCCAGTTTCCAAGGAAGGGGAGGTAGGTTGGGATCTCGGATTAACACCATGGTATCTGGCTCGATGTTTGCTGTGTTTGTATGCCATTTAGCACGCACTTGCAGCTGGTGCAAATAGTCAGTATGCCATCTGCGCCAAAAACACTGATGAGCTTGTTGTAAGACCTGCCATCTAGACAAACGATTGAGAGGCACTGCTGTCAGGTCTTCTTC